>VUQS01004881.1:8899-23854 GCA_015108495.1 Heterochromis multidens
GGGGGGGGGGGGGGGCTTCTGAGCTGTGTTAAATATTTAATTATGAGAAAGTCTGACTACGTTTAAGCAAAGCTACAGCAGTCACATACTAATTCCCCCCATACTGAGATCCAGGGGTCAGAAAGCAACATCATTAATTAAGGCTTTCAAGAGCCCACTTATGACATTTAAAATGTTTTAAAACAAAGAGAAAAAAAAAAAAGTCAAAATGTCAACGATAAGGAGGGTGTGTGTGCGCTGGCTGGGAAGTGGATTTTAAAGTGAGAAATAAAAGATGAGATGGGACCACACAGCTGAGCTAAAGAGGGAGTGAACAAAAAGGGGAGAAAGGGGGTAAAAGGATCAAGGCAAGATTCACTGCTGCTGGATATGGGATAAAAACAAGTTTCAACATCTAAAGAAAGAGACAGAAAAGCACTAAAACTTAAGGGAGGAGGAAAAAGAAAAGCGTAGGAGTGAAGTGAGGGAAAAGGAGACGTGGAAGCTGGTGGGTTAACATTTAGACCTCGACGACATCAGGTATGTCTTGTGTCTACTTCTAGTTCGTCCGCTGCTCTGAGGAGTTTGCGAAGGGCAAAAGGAGAAGTGTAGAGGTAGAGAGAGAGAAAGAGAGATGGATATGGGAACTGTGCAGGATGAAGTAGTGAGGCACTGGCCCGTGTCATTCTGGGTGAGGGGAAGCGATAAGATGGAGGAGCACGGGAATAGAGAGCTCATGGGGGGACGAGGAGGGGTGAAAGGGAGTGAAATATGCAACGGCTGAAAGGATGTTTTCATCGAGGGTGCGAGACTGGAGCTGTGCAGTTAAGTGAAGAGATGGAGAGGAAAAAGGGGAACAGGTTTCTCTCTCTCCCCTGGGTGTTTAGATTAGCTGCTGTGCCCACTGACATTTACAGCGTCACACACACAGTTGGCTTCCACCTCTCATAAAACTAAGCTTGAACAAAGCTGCTGAAATTAAAGAGAGTATTGTGTTGAAACATACAATATAAAAATTATGGCTTTGCTGAAGAATATAAAGTGTGGCTAGAATGAAATAAGCAATAAAATGGCATTTTAAGAACTTCTTGTTTACAGTAACTCATGCATTTCTTGGAATAAAAAAGTCAGGTACAATGGTTGGGATTAAAAAATGAAAGCAATAGACTTTAGACAAAAATAGAGAGATAATTTTCAGGGTCATTAATACTGCTTAATTATTGCTTAATCTGCCTATACTGTTGTAAAGTGGTGGTGATTTCTTTAAACTGATTTGTCTAAAATATTCCCAAATATTTTTTAAATAAAAATCATTCAGAAAAGGTTTGTGTTGCTCTATAAACAATTAAATATGAAACAATTTTCTTGCTTTTTTTGTGATTAACTGCAACTTTTCAATCCATTTTTTAATTCATCTCATGAATTTTAACAAAATGAACTGCAAAAAAAATGGTTAGTTGGAAGCTTAACAATGTGACATGGATTAAAATGTCGAAGTTCATAAAGCACTTTACGCAACAGATTGTCTCAGTGTAGGGATTAGGTTTTGAATCATGGAGTAGATTCTCTGTCAGCTTCTGTTGGACGTTTTCTAATGGTTCAGTCACAAGTATAAAAATACAAAGGCAATCTCCTTGCAACTAGGGGAAAGAAAATAAATAAATAAACAGTGACTGCATTGAGTTTTTTTGCATTTGGTAACTGACTGCAATTAGCTGTTAAATGCTCACCCAGATGCTGAGCGTGGAACAACCTCAAATTCTGGGCGACCACTTTTGATCACAAGGCAATTGCACGGGTTGCCTTGTGGGAGGTAACCTGTTTCCAAACAATCACAGTCCAACTTGGACTGATTGCAATCCCTCATAATTAACTTCTAATTTATAAATGCAGACAGACTGTCAACATGTTGCAATCAATCTGAGTCAGTCTGCGCAAATGAGCACAACCCATCTGCAACGTGTCTCTTTGGGGACTCGACTCAAGTGGTTGGCGGCTGGTTGTTATAAAAAAGCAAGGCTGCCGAGCACCTATGTCATTTTGCAGTTAAATTACCGTCCTGCAGCAATTACATCACTATTGGTGGAGGAATTTCAGAATTTCTGTTTCAGATTTATGAGGGTCTAGGTAGACTCTGAATATTAAGTAGCTAACAGATTCGCAACTGATTTACAATTTTTGCCAATTTATCAGCGACTCACCATATTATCACAAACAGATTGGATGCAGTTGTCAACCTGACTCCATTCAATTGCAGACTTATAACAGAGTGACTCCATCTTATTGCTGTTTTATCGCCTTTTTGATGCCCCAAAGTCGCTTTGAAGATTATAACTAGCTGCAAGTGGTCACAGACCTAGTCCCCATCTTCAAAGCAACTATTTGAAAAGGCAACGAGATCTCAAGTTCATTGCACATGGTCACAATAATTTTGGTTGTGCTGCTGTCTCCAACCAATATTTTTAAAACAAGATTGAAAAAAAAATGGCTGTAATTTATTACAAAATAAAAGACAGGTACATGAAAGTAATTATGACTGTTGTGCTCAAGTATTTACAGAAAACATTAAAGAGCCGAGATAAGCTTGGAAGGTGTTATTGTTCTCTCACCTGCAGCATGTTGAGCAGCAGCGATCTAAACTTGGTCCCCTCCACCATGAACAGCGCCATCTTGTCGCAGAGCTTGGCGGCTGTTGCAGCGAAGCTCCTGTCTGACACAGCCTTGGAATAGATGGTGCTGACCACCTGGGCCAGGGTTTCCTCTGAACGGGCTGAGCACTGCGCCTCCTCCATGAAGGAGGCCAGCTGCTGCTCCACTCCGCTGCTGTTGCTCCTCATGCTGTTGAGAAGCTCCACCAGCCGGTCCATATTCTGTGATCCAGAGCGCGACTGCTGCACACATGCTTCTTCCTGAGGGGATTAAATTCAAATTAAATTCAGAGTACGGTACATTTCAACACAAATTAGGTGTCTGTAAGGAGAAATAAATGTCAGCTAATCTGACACATGAATTATGATAGGTGACGAAGCAAGTCAAGTTAATGAGAATGTTTAGAACGTGTATATGTGATGTGTTTTTTTTATGAGTTTCTTTCCTTGGGGAACAGTTGCTCTAATTAAAAAGTCCTGAATATGTGGATGGACATACTAAAGCTCATTTGTAGTCTGACAAGTTACTGGAAAAACTCAGCTGTGTAATACTGCTTAAACAGCAAATGCTTCAAAAACTGTACCATTTTACAGCGACTGAATGAATGACAATACTACCTCCTATCTATCGACAAGATGCCGGTACGATACAGTTGTGCCTTGGTGCTATTTGAGAACCAGACCACAATTTGGCAGGACTGAGAAACGAAAGCATAAGCAGGGTATGTTTTGTGGGAAGAAAACCGTGGCGGACAGAAGCTGTTGGCTGCATCTGTCAGTCATTGTTGAATTTCTTGTGGTAACCCCTCATAGCCTCTGACAGTTCCATGTTTGAGTGCAGCCACTTTGTGGCACCAGCACCAGTTGTTTTTTTTGGGGTGGAAATGCATGGAACAGGTTCTAGATTTGGAATCAGACTTGGGTCAGTGGAAAAGGGGTTGGCATAGGCTCTGTTGAATTAAAGTTCAGTGACATACACGTCCCACGGCTTTCAACATTTTCTTCCTTATGAGCTGTTATGTGATTTTTTTTTGTGCTTCTTCTTCTTACTATTCTTATGCTGAGACATTCCTCTTCTATCAAGCAATGTCCTTCATACTCCCACAGAAACTGTCACAGAAACTCTAATTTCCATTCATAACCACTAAACTTAGTCTAAAGAAGTTGCTTGTCTAGATTTTTCAAATAGAGCACTATCTGGGGTGTCATTTTAAGTGGACAGTCACTGTGGCTCCAATTAGTGCTAACATGGCTCAGTAGATATATGGTGAGCCATAGTAGATATGGCTGATACTGTATTTCCATTATTATTATTTTTTTCCATCAAAGTTCTGGTGTTCAAAGGTAAATTAATAACTATGTTTGCATAATTAAGCTGATTGAAGAAAGAGATAAATCACAAGTACAGTCATTTTTCTTTCATTGAGCTTTGGTTCCTGTAATATTAACTATATTGTTACAGATTGTTTTCCATTGTTAACTGTCACCGCCACTGAAAAAAAGTGTAGGAGTAAGAGTGAAAAGAGACATGACAAAGCAGCCGGTGAGTTAATTGTCATTTAAAGGCGGTGACTCATGGCAGAATTATAATGTGCCCTTGTTCAGCTCCTAGTCTAACAAAGTACGAAGAGAGTTGCAGAGATGCACCCCCTAGACTAGTGAACAGAAATAGGATGGGCCCACCTGCCCCATCCCTCTTGCCACAGAGGAATCCTGGAAAAATTGATGTGAGGAGGCCAGTGTGAGCAGCAAGGTGGCCGCTTCATCTCACTTGGTTTCAGGTGGCTGGAATTTTGAGCTCGAGTATAAAAAAATAAAAATAAATAAAAAATTGAGTGATCTACTGGGAGGCTCTGCTGCTGCTCATATTAGATGAATAAATTCACCTTCTACCTGTTCCCTGCTCACTTTGCCGTGTGCACGCGGAGTTATAGCAAAATTTATTTGATTTAAATTGCCTGCAATACAACTGCTGCACATATGCAAATCTCAAAGTTGACACTGGAGCAACAGATTGTGTAGCCCTGTTGATAGTGTATGACATATAACCCAGTGAAGGTTTTGCAAAATGTTACCAATACACTAGGTTTTGGAACTGGTTAGGAAAAAATAGCTAACTTCATAAAAACAATGATGCAAAGATTAAATATATTAGTCAGTATATCCCATCAAGCAAAAGTTCCCCTCTAGATTGGTTTCACTGATTCACTGGCATCACTGAGGATATATTTGCTAATTGCTGCCTTGCTGCATCTTGGGAAATCCCATGTTGTCAAATCAATCCTCTCCTGGTGGTAATGAGTTAGCTGTAAAAAAGAAGAAGCTGAGAGCAGCAACAGAGTTGGCCAACTCATCAGTTTAGGCCACAGTGGAAAACATCAAAAACTGTTAGGCTAATGCTGCTTTAGTTTCTTCACCTCCTTAGTAAGAACATGTGCTCCCCTCCCTGCCAGTCTGGGTGTGTGTCAACCTGAATACTATATAAATACAAATACAAGCGAGGCAGTGAGAAAATTGTTTCTCCATGTCTGTACATTAATGACAGTGCATGCATGTTTTTGAACATAATTAAGGTAATTATAAGACCAAATGGTAGCGTGTGACTGTGTGTATATACACATTGGTTCTGGTTGCTTTAATGCTGACTGACAGGCACTAAGCAGCTTTCAGTACCTTGTCCTTTAGTCTCCTCCTCAGCCTTTCCTTTGACGACTGCAGAAGACTGATTTTGGGCTGCTCGGACTGGCCCTCGCTTGCCTTTCCAGTTTGTGGTGTGTTGGGAGATTCCTTGTTAGCCGTCAGATCTGGGAAAGCAGTCGTGTTTGGCATCAAGTCAGATTTGGGTGACTCACTGAGACTCTTACTGCTGCAGTCTTGAAGAGGTCTGATGTGCTCGTCACCCAGTTTTACATTCTCAGTCTCTTTGTCTTTGGTTGTTCTTGGGGGTACTCCTTTATCACCTGTAGTGTTTGTCTGTCCATGCCCCTGACCTTTCTGATTGTGGTGCCAACGCCGGTTCTGGCTGTATCCGTGATGTGAGGGCCCTCCTTGGCGCTGCCCATGTCCTCCTTGGTACTGACGAGGCGGCCGACTGGCACTTGTGTTTCTGTTATCTCCCTGATCTATTAAACTCTGCTGTTGCTGGTTTGGGGACTGTTGCTGGTTTTGATCCCTCTGCTGTTGTGGTGACTGAGGTTGGTTCTTCCCTCCTCCGCCACCTCCACCTCCACCTCCGTGAGGCCGCTGCTGTCTCCTGGAATGAGGGCAGATTTTAGCTTTAGTGTAATGAAACAGCAGCTGTCTTATACCTTAAACGTTTTTGTGACACTCTGACACACCTTCTCACAAAAGATCAAACAAAACTCTTGTGAAAACCATACACAAAAGCGCTAACCCACCACTACTGAACTACATCTAGAAAATCACCCAGTGCCTGCTTACATGTGGATGCACAGTGTGTCTGTGTTTTTCTGTCCTGCATCGCTGTGTCCTTTTTCTGCACTGGCTCTGGGCTTGACAAGCCGCTGACATATGGTCCAAGGGATTAGTCACCCTGGCACCGAAAAGGCAACCTATTATTTGCCTCAGCCAGTGAACTAGCTCAAACTGTAGCAAACCTTTGTTCAGATATGCTCAACTATATGCATGCAGGCAATTTAATGTCAAATTTTGACTGATGTGATCTGTAAATGAAGAAAATGTAAATCTTTTTGAACAATAGTAAGTAAATAAATGAACAGCTGAACAGTAAAACCTGAGGCGTATCCAACTGAAAGACAGATGATTTGCCATTAAAATTGGTGTAGGTGATTACAAACTTTACTCTGTCCGATTAGAGACTGTAAACAGAAAGGAGCTAGTTGCCTAATATGCTAAAATAGCACCTACACTCTTTGTTTGACAGAAACATTTATTGTACATACACCCAGTAAAATGTATGTAATGAAACAAAACCTAAAACACCCTAAAGGGCTGTGCTGTGCTTTAAATAATAGCTTAAACGTTTCAGTGAATTGGTAGTGGCATGCTGATATGCACAGCCTGTTAGGTTACTAAATACATTACAAGTGACTGGATCAAAATTTGTGCAAAGAAAATGTAAAAAAAGAAAAGAAAAACTAATCTTGAAATTGATAGCTAGTTACAGGACTTCTGAATTTACCTCCTTTGTCTAATGCACCCAATGTTTTCGAGGTAGGACAAGTCTGGACAGTTTGCAGGCCAGTTTAACACCTCGACTCTCCTATTACAGAGCCATTACATACAGAGTGAAGTTTTGCATCATTTTCCTGAAATAAGCAAGGTCATTGCATATGCCTTAACAAATGTCCACGTTACCTATGACATGATGCACCCCCATGCTTTTTAGAGTCACCCAGACTAATCATATTTATTGTGCCTGTAAGTGGATAGTTCATGGACAAAAATGCTTTTGAGTCCTGAAAAATTATAAAAGCGTATTCTGTTTGCAGTGGCTATCTTTGTAAATTGTAAATTGCACTAGATGCAGTCAAATTACAAGCTTTTTATAATACCAAGGACAAGATCTCTTTAATAAACAATAATGACAAAAAGCAGATAAAAGCAAACTCTCTGATCATCAATCCAAGTATTGTGAGAGGCCTGGACTGACGTAGAATAGAAAACTTTCGGTTCCTGACAAAAACGTTTCCTTTCAGTTTTTAATGCAGCAAAACCTTCAACAGCTTGATTTTTAAGACCAGGATATTTTTTTTTAAATGACTGGACAAGTTTGACATTTTTGAGGCTGTAGGAAAAAAACAAGAAACCTTCACCCAAGGGAAAACCAGTTTTAACAGATATTCAATATTCAAGCAAACCACTGAACTGATATATGGTACAGATAATGGATTTTATAGTATATAACATAAGCATAGTCTGACCTTTGCAGTAATTTTAAAAGAACATTTGAAAAGGTAAAGGCCATGCAATAAACCGGGTTATAACCCCACCAGTGTACTCGTATAAAACATGTTCTGTATTGATACAAAAATAGAAATGTTTCTTTTGTAAAGACTTACCTCAGAGAGTTACCTCAATTTTGAGGCTGTAGTTCAGGTTCCTGTTGTACTGAACTAGCTAATATTTTTGCCTCAAACAAAGATAACGAATAATAACCTGAACAACATTTCCTGGATCAAAGTTTTCCTCTGTGAGGATCTGCTTTCTCTGTTTTAAAGCATTGTAAACTGAAAGATTCATGGCTTGGAGTGTTAATTTTGCACAAGATTTTTAAGAAACATATTTTTCGCAAATTTTTCTTTTTTTTATGATAGAGTAAATAATCTGTTTAATCAATAATAAAAAATCATTAGCTGTTTTTTTCCTCTGGCAGCTCTCTCAGTATATGGATGTTTGTGTGAATGTATTTATCATTTGTGTCTGTTTATGAGGTTTATGTCTCGCCTGGCCCCTCTCCTCCACTCTCTCGGGGAGGTTGGAAGACAGTTCATCTTGTGACTCTCCTCTGCCAAAAAGCCTACCTTCATCAGTTCATAAATATTCTGTCTCAGCCTGATCTGCATTGGCCTGACATGCTTATAATCACATGGCTAATTGAAGCGGTTCCCTCTGTACAGAAACGTAAGACCACTTCCACAGGAATCCTCTGTCTCTGACTTTCTTTTACATCAAACAATTACCCTATAAGGTTTCAGGTATTCATTTATTATTCATTTTTTTGAACAGTGCTTTATTTTATCATTAAATACTCTGGTTTGTGGTCATCGTGAGTGACCAACTTAGCAGTCCCTGCTTTGGTGTTGAAGTTATTTTTGACATTTTTGTTTTATTAAAACAAAAAGCTTGTTAGGTTACGCTGTAAACAGATATGACTGCAGCTCATCTGCTCTATTTTTGAGAAAGTTTACACCCGAGTGGTATTTACTGTAGCATTAAAACTAAATAATAAGATACTTTAAGGATTAGGACTTCAGCACTAATGATGAAATAATGTTTAATTTGCTAAGCTGCTCAGTGCAAGACAAGAGAGTTGAGAAATATGACGTCTCTCTCTTTGAAACACACACACATACTTTGATTTGATTTATTAGATATTTACAGTAGTTGTTAGTTTAGGTTCAGCACTAATAAGCCCTTCTGATCTACTGGTGGTGATGATGAGGGGTGAAAGTGAGAATGTAATAAAATGTAAATCATATTTAATGACTGTGAGCTCTGCGGTAGAGAGAGTGTTGCTCAGATTGACCGCCCATCAGTCATATTAATGCCAGAGAGATGTTTGCATTACGGATAAATGATGGGGCCACTGATGAAATTTCATCTCACACGGTCTTGTTACTTGGAAACAGACCTGACTGTGGCGTGATCAACCATCTAATGAAATGAGAAATTACTTCTTTTTTTGGCTGAGGAAAATGAGTTTGGTAATATGAAGGTATTAACCGTTTTAAATTACTGTTTGATGTTGCCTGGCCGGCCCCACCTCCTCATTATATGAAACTTTTAGTGTACTTATTGAAGGGAAAAGTGCACACCATCAGTTGACCTTTGGGTGCCTTGAGTAGAATGAATCAAATGCAGTTTCTACTGTTTTGTACTCAGGTCTTGTTCTGAGGATCTATCTTATGTTGTCACTAACCTGGCTGAGACTTGCCGCTTTCCCCCTGGGCCAGTAGGCAGAAGTATGGTTAACTGGTCTCGGGTGAACTGATCAAACGCTCTACAAGCAGGAGAGAAGGGTACGCCATAGTGCAGGTGATTGGAGGGATGGATGAAGAATGAAGTAAAGTGGCAGAACAATTTGTAGAAAACAGCAGGGGAATTTTAC
This sequence comes from Heterochromis multidens, assembly GCA_015108495.1. Lineage (NCBI taxonomy): Eukaryota > Metazoa > Chordata > Actinopteri > Cichliformes > Cichlidae > Heterochromis > Heterochromis multidens. Next base: position 18,338 of record VUQS01004881.1, read on the forward strand.
AGACAGTGTAAAGAAGGAGACGGGAGATTGTCAGGCAGAGAAAAGCAAAAAAGCAAAAAGGGAAACAAACAAAAACTATAGGTTGATAATGGTCATAAAATCAACAGGCACAGAACTACAGAAAATTCAGAAGAATGCTAAGGTAACTAAAAAGGTGAAATTAATGGTCAGGCATGATCGTGGGAGGAGGCAGGATGCTGATGATCAATCAGGGCTGTTGCTATGTACGGTTATGTGGATGAAGAATTCATGGAACCATTGGCTGACCCAGACTGGAGAATTGATCGGCCCAGGGGAAAGAAGCCTGGAGGCCAGACAAGTCAATAACAGGGCCAAAGCTTCATAAAGAACACAGCATACTGGCCTAATGGACTGTGGGGAGATGGGTTTCGACTAGCTGACTGAATATTTGCATTGCTAAGTCTTAAGATTTAAAACTCAGAAGCATACTGAATGTGTGTGCATACATGCATGCAGAACTTTTATTGATTACACTCAGTAAAGCAGGCGGTTCATGGTGGGTGCAGAAGAACCAGCAGATCTCCTCAGATGTCTGTCACACGTATTAATAATGCACACGCCATTTCCTATATAATACCTGGAACTTAAAAAAGAAGAGTGCAGGAATATACACTGATCAGGCATAACATTATGATCACCTACCTAACATTGTATTGGTTCCCCTTTTGCTGCCAAAACAGCCCTGACCCATCAAGGCATGGACTCCACTAGACCCCTGAAGGTGTGCTGTGGTATATGGCACCAAGTTGTTAGCAACAGATGCTTTAAGTCCTGTGAGTAAGATCGGACTTGCCCAACCCACAGATGTTCGATTAGATTGAGATCTGGGGAATTTGGAGGCCAAGTCAACACCTCAAATTCGTTGTTGTGCTCCTCAAACCATTCCTGAACCATTTTTGCTTTGTGGCAGGGCACACTGTCCTGCTGAAAGAGGCCACAGCCATCTGCAACAATGCTTAGGTAGGTGATACGTGTCAAAGTAACATCCACATGGATGGCAGGACCCAAGGTTTCCCAGCAGAGCATTGTCCAAAGCATCACACTGCCTTTGCTTGCCTTCTTCCCCTTGTGCATCCTGGTGCCAGGTGTTCCCCAGGTAAACGATGCACACGGACCCAGCCATCCACATGATGCAAAAGAAAACGTGATTCATAAGACCAGGACACCTTCTTCCATTGCTCCATGGTCCAGTTCTGATGCTCACGTGCCCATTGTTGGCGGTTTCGGCGGTGGACAGGGGTCAGCATGGGGACCCTGTCTGGTCTGCAGCTATGCAGCCCCATACACAACAAACTGTGATGCACTGTGTATTCTGACACCTTTCTATCAGAACCAGCATTAACTTTTTTGGCAATTTGAGCTGCAGTAGCTTGTCTGTTGGATCTGACCACACGGACCAGCCTTCGCTTCCCACATGCATCAATGAGCCTTGTCGCCCATGACCCTGTCGCTGCTTCACCACTGTTCCTTCCTTGGACCACTTTTGATCGATACTGACCACTGCAGACCAGGAACACCCCACAAGAGCTGCAGTTTTGGAGATGCGCTGACCCAGTCGTCTAGCCATCACAATTTGGTCCTTGTCAAACTCGCACAAATCTTCACGCTTGCCCATGTTTCCTTCTTCTAACACATCAACTTTGAGGACAAAATGTTCACTTGCTCCCTAATATATCCCACCCACTAACAGGTGCTTTAATGACGAGTTAATCAGTGTTATTCACTTCACCTGTCAGTAGTCATATCATATTATGCCTGATCGGTGTATTAGGTGAAACACATCATTTAAAAGGTTAAACATTGTGGTGTTGATTTTTATCAGTTTTGCAGTTTGCATCACACTAAATTTGAGACACACTGATCTTAAACAATTACTTTTGACTGTGGAGGCCATCTGAGTACAGTGAACTAATTGTCATTTTTTAAGAAACCAGTTTTGAGAGGATTTGAAGTTAAGCAGGTCTTAAACACGTTTACATGCCTAAATGCTTCTAGTTGCTGCCATGTGATTGGCTGATTAGATATTTGCGTTAACGAGCGGTCAAACAGGTGTACCTAATGAAGTTGCCAGTGAGTGTGTATATATGTGATAAAACAGGTGCTATAAATAATCACAGCCATTTGTAATGACAGCTGACTTGCTCTTCAAGAACATCACCAATGCCACACAATGCATTTACTTCACAGGGCTAATGAGTCACTGAGCGGCGATACGTGTTAATATGAAGATATGAGTGCAGTAGTGCACATAAGGCTTGTGCATGTTTCACTAGAACTGAGATTTATAAAAACAGAACCAAGCCTACTTACATCTTCATAAATCCAACAGAAAGGATGCATTTCTGTTTTTTGCGCAGAATTTCATGCCTCTGGCCCCAGATGTTTACTCATAATTGAGTGCATAAAAATCATAAAGATAGCGGAACTGTTAGTCATTGTGGCAACATTTAGTCCCACACAAACTGTTTTTAATCGTTACAACTCTCAGTTCAACACCTCAAATGACACTTCGGTTTTTAACAATGATGTGTGCACATTTTTGTTGTGAAAATAGCCTTTCTTTAGTTTTAAGTACAGTTAAAGTGATGCTGTGGACAAAGTGCATTTCTTGCAACAAAGACAAAATAAAGTCAACATGTGTAAAAGCTTCTTGTTAATTCACAGATTTTTTTTTTTTTAGAAAGGCTTAAAAGTATGATGAAGAAAGGAGCTGCTATGCTCTTTCTTTGCCCCTTTTTCTGTTTTGAAGCAGAAAGCGGTAAGCAGCACATTCCAGTAAATCACAACTAATTTCAGCCCTGCTTGACGTGCCTACTAAAGTAGAAACACATGCACTACCTCCCCTTTCTTTTCCTTCCTGCCACAGCCAGCCTACACTTTTCCTTTACTCAATCTCTCAGACCCACTCTATTTCTCTTTCTTGAGCTTTGTTCAGTACAGCCCGCATGCCTTGCACAAATAGTCAGATGATCAATAGTTATTTCCATATTTCAACATCATCTGCTTTTAGCAAGTTTGCTTTTGATTTTTTTTTCTTTTCCTACCTCAGCTGTGTTGATATATTACACGAAATAAAACACTAAATACAACATTTGCATTACAGTGACTGCTGATGTTTAGTTACACAATAACGACAGGAAAAGATTAGCATGTTTTACAGACAAACAAATGTGGTAAATGTATTTGATGAGCAAACACGTTAAGCTTCACAAAGACCTTTTACTTTGTTAACTGGCTTTACTTACTAACCACACGTTCACAGAAAGGCTTTTAGCTCTGCAGGAGGCTGCTCAGTTGTCTCACTTTTTTAAAATTTCTCCTGACCTATTGTGTATAAAATCTGCACCAACTTTAATGTCATTCTACTTTAATTCTACTCCCCGCTCCCCCTTTCTCAACTCCCAGCTTTTCTTTTGAATTAATAATTACACTGTAAAAAAAAAAATCTTTTATCTGCTTATCTGCTTTTATGTTTGGCTTGTGAAAACAATCATAGCTTTCCCTTTTTGCTCCCTGCTTTTCCAGCTCTACTGATCCCCATTTCATGTCTGCCCAGCTTTTCATCTCCTGCCTCATCCCTCATTTGACATTTTTCATCCTTAGCTTCATCTTGCTCTTCTGTGTGATGCTTCTTTTTAGTGTAAAACAGTTGTTCACTGCTTCTTTACTGAGGACCAGGGGAAAAATATAGAGTTAAACTAGCCTAAATTAATATGATTTATTAAGGGGAAATAAACCAAGGTTTGCTGATGCTATTGCACTGACCTGTAGTTAAAAAAAAAAAAAAAATCCTCTCAGATCAGTTTTTGCTATTAATTAATGATAAACATTGTGGTGTATGGAGCATGAACTTTTTTCAGCAAGTAGGTCAGGCCAGAAAAAATTTGAGAAGAGCTAAATGCTAATTTACAGATAGTTTACATCCCAGTCACGGAGGCCTAAAGACCAGTCAGCGACCCTCAGCAACCTTCGGTCACTAGGGAAAAGTGAGTAGTGTGTGGTTGCTGGTAGTCGCTGTGAAATCGATTGCTAAAACCCCAGTCACTCGGGGCTTGAGACTCTTCAGTGATCGCCTGGCAACCATAGGTCGCTAGGGAAAGATGTATACTCTCTGATTGGTTGGTTGCTTGCTGTCACTAGGTGAAATTGGTAGCAAAGAGGGATGCAGTGCTGCCCTGAAAACCTCTTTCCGATTGCTTTGGTCATGAGCAGACTGACGCAGTCACCTGTGATGTGCATGTTGACTTGTCTCCAAACACTCCCCACCTACCTGCCTAGTGGTAGTGAAACTGTGAAAAGGGCAACACAAATCGGAAACGGAGACTGTTCATATTCAAAGTAAAAGTTGCACCTTTTGAAATGTGTTGATTTCAGCTGGAAGGCACAACTTTTACTTTGAAGGCGAATATTCTCCATTTGCAAACCAGTTGGGAAATACACATGGCCACCCGATCTCTAGGCCTGTGTGACTGAGGCCTTAGGGTGGTAGCCTCATGGCATATCAGTATCAAAATCTTTGACGGCATGCACTCATGACTGAAATAAATTTAAGGTTTGGAAATGTGCATAGACATTTTCAGTGTCCACCAACAAGTCATTAAACAGAAACCTGTTTGCCTAATAAGATTTCATTTCTACACTGAATAATTAAATGTAACTGAAGCCTGTGATAAGTTTTTTGTCTAGTTTAAGATGCCTTGTTGTCTTTATTCTTATTCCTTTTCAGTTTCCAAAGTGATTTGGGCATGGGTGACTGAATGCAAATCTTGGCGTTGGATTCAGATTTACGAGACTTGTTCTGTAAGTTTAAGTGCAACCCAAAAACTAAATTTCTGACAAATGTGCATACACCAGACACAGGCCAACACATTTGGTATGTAAAACTTGCCCTCATGTGTAAGCTGTAAACTACTGGGAAAGAGTGCCTGGGAGCAGAGTGAACAAGAAAACAGGATGGTCTTGTGTTAATATTTCCCATTTAAAAACAAATAGACTGAAACCCAAGCAAACTGATGTTGGTCCATATTTTTGTTCTTTTCTTTTTGCCAAGCCTTCACTGCTGTGGCCATCAAACATAAATACAAAAGCTCTGGACAAAAGTAATTATCCTTTAAGCTTAAAAACAAGGATAAAAGTGCTTTTTTTCCCATTTGTATTAGAGACAATTTCCTCTTTTTAAACCACAAATACAATCAAAATATTTTCTCTACACCGGTCGCTTAGCAACTGAAGAACAGTTTTCCAGTGACATCAGGGCAGAGAGTGAGAGAGAGATTTTTTTTTTCTTCTCATAAGGACCTGGTTTGAATGAAGTCAGACTTGGGTGAAATTAGATTTCATTGTATACAATTAAAGTAGATGTGCCAGTGTGAAACTCAGCTTGGACTTGAGATTACTTGAACATTGTAGGCAAAAATAAGTGCCTAAAAAGCTGGCACAGATTTTTGTTCAGAGACCTGATCAACTTGGAAAAAGGAAAAAAAAAAAAAAAGAAAA
>VUQS01004881.1:23874-37231 GCA_015108495.1 Heterochromis multidens
TAAAAAAATTGGAAAAAGAAAAAAAAAAAAAAAAGAAAAAAAAAAGAAAAAACTTCAACGTCTCCTCAGTGCTTTTTCTTTTTTCCTGTCTGCAGCGGAGTGTGGAACCTGCATTCCTGTCTCGACTTTTCTTTGGATGGGGAGAGATGTTGAGGCTATGGGCCTGACTGCACTGACACCAACACAGAAAAATGTTTGTGTGTTTATATATATGTGTGTAGGCTTACCGGCGGTCATTCCTCCTGCGTCGGAAGAGCTTTTTGGTGTGTGCAATCTCAGCCTCATTAGGAAGGGGTGGGAAGACCTGTAAGGAGACAAATCACAGAATAAGATACAGCTGCTTTCAAGACCAGTGGAAAGTAGATACAAATTACTTAAGTAAATATCCATTGAAACGATTTTTATACCCTGATTTTTACATTTTTGATTCAGATCATTTGGCATGTGTGAGCACAGGAACTTTTTCACAGTTCTTGTAAGTCTTGAAGGAAGTCCTCACTGTTTCTGCTATTGATACTTCTGAAATGAGGAAGTATCAAAGTTCATAGAATCCTGCTTTTGGGATCTTTTTTAACCCCTCCGTCAATGTACGTGCTCTCCAGCACAACAGGAATCTAAGTGATGTAAGTATATTTAAAAGAAAAAAAAATCTAAGTATCACATCAGCTGTGTAAGCAACAGTTGGCTCTAAAAATGGAACAAAATAGGGAAAAATGGACCGTCAGTGAAGTCTGGACTTTACTGAACCTAAAAGGAGGTGGAAAGGAGGAAACACAGAAAATTTAATTCATTAAGGGAGTTTTAGCTCACATTTTTCTCTCAGCCTGATATTCACACAACAAGGTGATGTAGAAAGAAAATAAAGAAACAGGATTAGAAGAAAGGGAAAGACGGCACTCATGCTGTGTATGAAGAGCTAGGCTGTCGGTCTGTGCCACAAACACACTTAGCACTACAGGTGGGTAGCACTACATTTTAAAATGGCAGCTCCCTTGCCCTTGGGTGGTCAGAGCCACTGGACTTAAAAGCCTCTTAGCATCTATTGATTTATCACCAACCCATCTAGAGTTAGGGTTGGGTTTTGTTTTAGCCACACGCTAAATAGGCAAAATTTTCAGAAACTAGAAGATGTTACATTTCAAATGAAGCCACACATTTTGGCATTACCATTTCTCCGTTAAAAGCTTTTCTATTCAGGTATTACTTCTTCTTACTCTTATCCGATTCAGGGTCGAAATGGGGCTGGAGCCCATCTCAGCTGTCATGGGACGGGAGGCGGAGTACACCCAGGACAGGTTGCCAGTCTGTCTCAGGGCTAACACAGAGAGACAGATAACCAGTCACGCTCACATTCAAACCTGCACCCAATTTAGAATCACCTGTTAACCTTACATGCATGTTTTTGGACTGTGGGAGGAAGCTGGAGTACCTGGAGAAAACCCACACAGGCACAGAGAGAAGATGCAAACTGCACACAGAAAGGCCCCAGCTGGCTGGTTAATTCGAACCCTGGAATTTCTTACTGTGAAGCCACAGCATTAATCACTGTACCACCATGCTGCCCCACAAAGAAGGAGGAGGAGGAGGAAGAAAAAAATACCTAGATGGATCGTTAATAACCTGGTGGACATTAACAGGTTAATAACTCTTGTACACAATAAACACAAAGCTCTGATGGCAATATCTTTCATCATGTCATTGTTGTTGTTTCTTTGCCAACCACCAGCTAGCTGTTACATCACGGTAGTGGTAGTAGTGGGTAATGTAGTGTTCTTATTGGCTGTGCAAATGGGAAAAAAAATCCCCTTGAGGCATATGCTATCTCTCTGTGGAGCTCCCCATTGGGCAGTTATCCTCAGGGAGTCCCTGGAAGTGTTTGATTTGCCTATAGTATGTAGAACTGTCCTTGAAGATCTTTTTGATCGGCTGTTTGAACAAATTTTATGTCTGAGGGATTTCAAACATCCTGTTCTTTTCCAAAGGGTAACTGAACTATTACCAGGGTAATAGCTGACTGAGAGTTATTGATTCTGATTAGTTTTTTGCAGGTGTGACTTTGACTAATTGGACAGTAACAGGACAACTAAAAAAGTGGCTACGGCCAAACTCCACTACCTCATGTAATTAGCTGCTAACAGACCCAGCTATTTACTCAATAATGAGCAGTAAACTAGCAACCAGCAATCATCATGCAAATTTATTACGAAAGAAGCCAAGTGTCTAAAACGGCATAAAAATAGATAAGAGATAAGGAAAAGTCCCATGTAAAACTGTATGAGGGAAACTGGTGGAATTTAACTAATGGAACAAAACTGCCTAGAGATAACACCTTTAGGTGTCTTATTTTTTGTTCCACTAACTGTCCAAAACCCAAAGATATTCTGTTTAAAATGATGTTAAACACAGGGAAGCAGAAAATCCTCACATTTATGCAGCTGAAAGCAACAAATTCTGGTTCTTTATGTTTCTTTATGCACATTTATGCTGATAAATTCAATACTGAGAGCAGTGATCTCAGAGATATGATAACAAAATGCCTGTGTGTCTCTGTAACAATAATTCATGGTGGGATGCAACATTATTATCAATGTGTTTAAGTTAAATCAAGACTGAACACTTCCCAGGGTTTGAAAACTGGCCCAGCCTGTTAATTCCACTCCTCATAATTTAATAAACAGTACACGTCGCCTTACGTTGGAAGTGACAAAGTATATTCAATAGGATTACAAACAAAAAGCAACATCAACATTGTTATTCAAGTCAGTGGAAAAACAGGTATCTTTGCCATCTAACATAGATATTTCCAATTCACACTATGTTGGATGTTGCCCCTTACTTATACAGTTCACTTCTTGTGAAAAGGAAGCAAGACTGTCTGTCATCCATTAAACATCAGCCCTGTCAGTCAAACAGCATCACTATGCACCGTTACCATGGTTACATGCGGTTTAGGACTAGCACATGCAGTGTGCAATAAGAGCATGCATCTCATGCAGAGCTCTGTGCAGTGTTTGGTCGATACTGTATAATTCTGTATCATCATTTTTCTTCTTCTAAATAAAAGGATGACAGAAAATCTCAAAGCTTTTTGTCTCATGACCTGTTAATAGCGACCGTGTAATGATACTAATGTCTTTTTATCAGATTATCATTACCCAGGAGCAGACAGTGTTCTTCAGTGCCACACAGGCAGTTTTAACAGTGACTTTTGTTTGCAGTTTTTGGTTTACCTTGATATAGAACAGGGATGTCAGATTCCTCTTAACTCAATACATAAAAACTCTAAAATATCAATAAATTTCTCCCTTCATTTTAGTGTTAGAAATACATTCGGAAAATGTTCAGATTTAATGAACCATCCATTTACACAACAGCCTGAGATGTCTGAAGAGAAATAAGAACAATTTAAGATCTGCTCTGGGTTTGTTTTTCAAAATTCAGTCTGCTGTCATTATAAAGAAATGCACCAGCATGGTTCCTTGACTTAACCACCTTACTTTGGTAAGAAGACTGATAATGACTCAGACCTCTGACTTGGATGAATTTAAATGTTCAGACAACCGCTTGTGACATGACGCATTCTTAACAACTTCTAACACAATGCTTCCTGGTGCAGGACACAGCGAAAAAACCAAACTTCCTTCAAATGCTATCCTCCTCTTGCAATTTTTGCATACTGCAAAGTGATCCAGTGCACCAGACTGGATACTTTGGCAGGCCAATTCTGGCTTTGGTATATGTATGACAATCCTGGTTTACAACTTACACGAGACAGACTTTGTAGAGTTGAAAGCTGTGGTGTTTTCCAGTTATTACAGAAGAGTGAGATAAAGTGAAAAGAAAACCGTGTTATAGAAAATGCTTGTCAGCGGTTCTATAGTCTTGTAATGGCTTATGGCGGCCTTTTACAAACCCCCTCAAGGACAGTGAGTACACACATTCAGAAACGCATACTAACCTCAAAAAAAAAAAAAAGATTAAAAAAAAAAACTGAAGAGCCCAAACATATTATAGTTGAATTCTGGTGGAAATGTGAGAGGCATAGAGTCTAGAAATGTAAATAAACACATGCTTTGAGCCTCTTACAAACTAACCCATATTATAGACTCTGCCTTTGTTCCCTCAGACTTTAACTCTTTACCACTGGAATGGTCTGAGAGGGAGGAAAGATAAGTGGAGAGAGAAACTGTTGCATGTTTAGCTACTGTAGTTCTCCTCTAGGATATCATTAGCTATAATTCTGCCCTCAAATGGTAACCAGATGACAGTGAGGACTCACACATACATACATATGCATACACACACACACTAGAGCAAACGATCCACACCACATATTTCTTACACTCTTTACTTGCTGCATTTCCTATTGCTAGTTAGATCTCATTGCAAAGTGCTATTAATATAAAAATAGAAACTGTGTGCAGTTTGTATCAGATAAGAGAGACGGCGAGAGACAGGAAACAAGAAATGTAGAATTGCCTCTCAAGCAGTGTCTGTGTGTGTGTGTGTGTGTGTGAATATGCTATCTGCAGGTAGCAGCCAGTTTTAGGTAGATCAAAGTGAGGCCCGCACTGTCCTGATCCCCAGCCAGAAGACCTCTCACCTCGAAGCAGGCAGCGCTAGCCCTGTGGACGTGACAAGGATGGAGGGGAGGGACTGCCTGTGCAAGCACTGACAGAAAAGAAGACAGATTTTTATCTGTGGATTTGACCACATCTGTATGTTTGTAAGACAAATACAGCTTATTAAAGATTATAACACACTGGAGGAGGTGACTGTTGAGTGTGAGCTGCTACTGCGCTACAATGAATAACAAAAAAAGGAATAACCCCCTTCATCACATCTGAATGTAGTCCTTAATTCAGAAACAAAATTTTATCCTACATTAGCCATTGAGGACTCAGACTCATGACAGGTGAATGTGAGAAACTTTTTTTTTTCCTTCAGATGTTATATGCTTGAAGCAGCTGGTAATAATGGAGCTGGTAGTGATGAGGGCTAGAGCCCCGCTAATGTGAAGGCATTCATCACTTGTTTTAAACAAAGCCTTTAGAAGCCAGAGCTGGCACAACACATGCATTTTAATAGCTAACAACGATCATTCCTACTGTCGTCCGTTTTAGACTTCAGTCATGGATAGGCATGTATAATACGCACCCAAAGCATGTCGATGAAAAGCATCAAACTCAAGTTTTTCCAAGTTCAAAACAACATCAAGTCTCAGATGTCAAACAATGTGCCAACAGCCGAAAAATAAATCAGTTTGAATTTTACAGCCCTGACTGAGCTGTCTCTTTATGCGTGTATTGTGTTTTGCGCTTGGGTGTTGCGTGTCCGCCTTCAGGGGAAGTTGGCTGACCGTCTAGCATGCCAAGGACATTCACAGGTTAGCACATAAATCACAGTAAATCATTCCCTCTGGAGATGGGTTGTGAACTCTTTGCCATCATTACCATCTGGGAATTTTGCATTAAGATCCGTTCTTTAGACACAAGCTATAACTGTTACAGGACCACCGTAACCCTGAACTGTTTTTACACATATAAAAACAGCCTGAAAGAGAGAGAGTACCACTTAAATTATAATTTAAATAATAAAAGAACCAAGCAAATTACTTAAGACTGGTACCTTCAGTTGTTCAGCTACACTAGGAGCAGTCTGTTCTGACTTTGGCACACAGTAGGCAGTATTGCAGGTGGGTAGTGCTTGTTTCCCATTCCAATTCAATTATATAATTGAAATAGGAAAATCTGTTAAGAGCCCTATTTCATGTAGGCACCATAGAAAGTATAAAATATGGGCTGCTACTACAGCTCAGCTAGTTGAGCAGGCAAGCCTAAATACCAAAAGCCTGCAAGGGTCTGGGTTCAATTCCGCCTTGGACGGAACATCTCCTGCATATTATTCCCCCTTGCTACTACGTTCTTTTCTACTCTCCTATCAATGTTAGCAATAAAGGCAAAAATAAAGTCTAAAAGATGGATGTAACTGCTGCGATGTGAACCACTGATTCTGGACTACACCTTCTGAAGCCAGAAACTACTAAATTTGGATGAAAGGGTGGAGTGTTAACTAGCTAACACTAGCAATCTTGATAACTACCATTACACCTCAATGTCACTACCATGTCAATGATTTCAAATGACTTTTTAATAAAGGAGTTTATGTTTAAGTACATGGGATAATCTTTTTTTTCCCTCTGTGATATGAAACTGGGTATTGGGTACTACAAAATTTCTGGGATCATGACATACCTACTCCAAAAGGCAGCGGTTGTGAGGCCTGACATCCAGTTGCCTGTGCTGGGACACCTGTCAATCAAAGCAGTCACACCCCTCCAGCTCCAGTACTCAGATAGATGAAATATGAAGAAATTCACCTAGCTCAGAGTTGTTATGAAGGGGGAAAACTATCCAAACTTGCCAAAAACTATCTTTTTTTTTTTTTTTTTGTACCAGCCTGTAAATACACTTTCTAATGCTATAACGTTGGACATTTTAACACAGGAGTCTATGGGGATTGACTCACTTTTGGAGCCAGCAACAAGTAACCATTAGATGAACTGCAGTTTTTAAATTTTTTAATTTTTGAGCTCTGGAGGTTGCCCCACCCATGCTACAACAACATAGCTTGTTTTGGATTGAAAGCCTTTAAAAGGATCAAACCAACTTTGAAACTACAAATTTAATGGTGGCATCTAAAAGGATTTAAATTTTTTCGAGGGATTTGCCTTAAGGTTCACGTATCAGGTCAAATGCCAATGTTGATCCATTCATAACAATTGTATATGGAATATGGAAAGGGTATAGGTTGCAAGGAAGGAAAGTAAGGAAATGAGAAATGCTAACAGGGATGGAAATGTGAAGAATAGAAATGGAGAATAAAGATTATAGAACTTGGTCTGCTGTAGCACAGCAGTGAAGCGCATGTCTTCCTTTCCCTTCTGGTGTGTAACAATTCTGGTATGATGCTTATTGAGTCCATTGTTTCTCTTAGTTTATTTATGTTGCAAGGGCTTTCAGCCAAAAGCAATAAATTTAAAACTGCCCCAAGGGTGGCATTACAGGACAGGTTGTTGAGAGCAGAGGAGAGAGAGCAAGAATGACAAGAAAAGAGGCTGTCAATACTAGACAGCAGGCACGTAAAAAAATACAAAAATAAAGCAGAGAGACATGCGCTGAAACTGAATGTTTCATCCACAAGCCAAGCCAAACAAATAATACGCCCTTCTGTGTCTATAAGGAAATTAGATTTTATTTACCTGGAGCTTTGGAACAGACGGTATTAAACATGGCTACGTATGACTGTGTCTTCAGTCAAAAGTAAGCTGTATAGATTGTTTTGCAAATATCTATATTGATAAACAGTCATCCTGATATGGGTCACCCCTTTATATATTTTGCTTCCAAGGAGCCAGGCCTTCTAGTAATTTTTAGTCATCTTGAGTTCTCCAAGCTTTCTGAAGGTCAAAGTTTTCAAAATGTCTCTTCGGACATTGGCCGCTTTTTCAGAGGAATGTTTCTGGAGGGTTTTTTTTTTTTTTTTGCACTTGACCGATGAGTCATTCAAGCACAAAAAAGGCACCTAACTCAAGGGATTGCACATAACAGACAACTTCGCAAATCTTTAGGCACTTTGTTACCAGCAGCCTGTCACAAAAACACATAATTTGTTCCCATTTCTTTAGTTGATGAAAAATGCCAAAGATAACACAGTTTGAAAGGCACAAAATAGTATTTTTGCACCAACATGGTGATTCCCAAATAGCTATTAGCTAAACCAGGCATATCTCAGGCATGGTGTGCAGTGTGTCCTTATAAAAATCTGAGGAAACTGGACAAGTTGAGGGCAAAAGAAGAAGTGTCAGGCCTAAAAAACTATCTCCAGCAGATCTAAACAGTATCTAAAAGTTATGTCCTTAAGAAATAGGAAAAAAATCCAGCAAAGACCTGACACAGGAACTGAGAGATACATCTGGCCCTTCAGTTTATCCATCTACTGTTCACTGAAGTCTCATCAGAAATGGTCTCAGTGGAAGGGTGGCTGTCAAGAAGCCATTCTTAAGGAAGGGAAACAGGGAGAAAAGGAAGAGGTATGCCAAGTTACACAAGAACTAGACTAAAAATCAGTGGCAACAGGTCTGATGGAGTGATGAATCCAACTTCTGTCATGGTTTGGGGCTACATTTCAGCCAGTGGTGTTGGGGATCTTGTCAAAATTTATGGAATTATGAAACCAGAAAAGTACCATCAGATTTTGATCCACCATGCAACACCATTTGGAAAGCGTCTGATTGGCAACAGCTTAATTTTTTAGCATGACAATGATCCCAAACACACTGCCAATACAGTAAAAGCATTACAGTAAAAGCACCTGGATAGAAGAACACACAATAAAACACTATCAGTCATAGACTGGCCTCCCCAGAGCCCGGACTTCAACATTATTGAAGGAGTGTGGGATCATCTTGACAGAGAACAGAACAAGAGGCAGCCAACATCCAAAGAAGAGCTCTGAATGTCCTTCAAGAAGCCTGGAGAATTATTCCTGAAGACTACTTAAAGAAATGATAAGAAAGCTGCCTAAGAGAGTTCAAGGCTGTGTTGAAGAGTAAAGGTGATCATACCAAATTTTGACTTTCAATGTCATTAGAATTATACAAACTCTTGAATTGTACAAATTGTACAAACTGTGGGTCTGCACATGTTTCAATAAATCACTGCACATATTTCCCATTTTCACACTCATGTCAGCTATGTTGACTTTTAAAACACTAAGTGATTTTTTAAAAATTATTATTTGTGAGTAGTACTGAGGTATATAATCTTTCAGTATTCACTTGAACACTTGCTATTTATAAAAACTTTAAAAGATCAAAGATAACACATTTACCATCAGATTTAACTAGTTAGAAAAGACAAATAATTCAAAATAAGCAGTGACATGCTGATCCTGGAATTTCTGTATCTAGCCCTCTTGTCAAGTTAGCATTCAGAATCCATAATTTTTTTCCCCCATAAAACCCTCTAGTACAGGATTTCCTTCATGTTTCATGATACTCATTGCCTTTCATGTAACTAGTCTATAGTTGATGCATGCTAACAGTAAAGACTGAGGAGATTTAGAGCTGCGACAGTTGCGTATAGAGGTTGATCTGTGATAAGAGGCAAAGATGTGAGGTCCTGACATTCATGTCCCATTTAATAAGTGATCAGAGGCCAGAGCCACAGATACTAAGACAGGTACATCAAACAACTAAGGGGTCTTGCTACTGGAGGATATGGAGAACATTGCAGGATCAAAGTCTCAGAGGGGGAAAAAAGGAGAAAAACTGTAGTACCCTATAGAAATTAACTGCTGCTGCAGCAGGTTTTAAGTGCATATAGCTGTGCTCCTGGCAGCTCTCAGAATAATGAAAAAAGGCTTCAAACGTATGTTCTCTCTACATCCTGATACTGTGTGTGTGTCAGATGTTTTTTTTATTATATTTATGAAGACCCACTGAAAAAAAACCCTCTTGTTTTTATGAGGACATTCTGGCTGCTTCTTACAGTGAAACTTTACTGTCTACAATTACAAACTTAAGATTACCTTGTTTCGTGAGAATAAGCACAGAGGTAATGCAATTTATTATGATCAAAGTGCAGGTATGGAATTTTTTAAGTTTGTCTTACAACACTGATATGTCTTTATGAGTGGGTCTATGCCATGTAAGACAAAGAATATGGTTGGTGTCTGCATTTATCCAGGATGACCTGAAAGTAACAAGCATTAGATGAAAGCGCTCCCTAGACTTACCCTGAGGAGACCTTTAAAGACCACGTTACCGCTAATTGCCTGAGCCTATTTCTCAGAGGACGATTACCACGGTAGGAGAAAAATTCTGACGTAAAACAGCAAGCTGTCAAAAGAGCCACTTTTCTGATGATTGTGTGCTGAACTGCAGTTACTGCGACACATACTGACATGCTTGATTCATCAGGAGCTATTGTCAGCAGCTGCCGAGCGGGTAGGTGTGTCCAAAAAAAAAAAAAAGACAATGTGTTAATCACGCTAAACTAAAGCTGTGTGGAGATGTAAGCGTAAGATAGCATTGCTTTAAAAAATACTGCAGTAGTTAAATTTCAGTTGGCAGCTCACTTTAAACTAGAGACCAACCGATATAGAATTCTTAAGACCGATACTGATATCGATAGTGATTTAAAAATCCGATATTAGATATTTTTATTTTCTTTCAGACACAAAACATAAACAGATATCCTAAACATTTATTATGTCTAGTTATTCATGAGTCCTTACTAAGATAACGTGACAATGCAGCTTAAAAATAATGTTGGTTTATGAATTATTCATTTACGCTCTGCCCGACTCTACTTGGAACAGCTGGTTGTTGTGTTTGTGGCGTTCCAAACACGTTGCAGAGTGCCCTCTGGTGGACAAACTATGCATCATCAACACTCACAGCATGGTTAAAGTGTGTTTCTCCCATCTATTCTTTACTTTTTAAATATTCATTTATCAGCCATTACAAATGCCAATACCAATATACAAACAGCTAATATCGGCTGATGTATCAGTCGGGCTCTACTTTAAACAGTATTTTCCTGAGCTTTCTAGAAGCATATACTAAGTATTACATGCAATTCAAAACCCAACAAAACTATTAGTTTATACCTCATTTTGATTCTCAAGTAATGAGCTGGTTCAGACAACAAAACTACATGGGACTATAAGTATCCAACTGCTAAAGCTCATCAATCAAACATATTCAGTACTAAGTAGACTTATGTGAAGCTTTGGGAATTCCTGTAAGTGGCAAACTCTGGAGACTTCTGGAGACTGGAAAAAATGTAATAAAATGAATTTACCATTCACGTAGCACATTTAATTTTTTTGCGTTCCACTAAACACACTTTGTTATTCTTTTCTCCACATATTTCCATATTCTTTCTGCCATTCACATGTAATAAAAGAGGTCAAGTCACTGATGACGTATTGAATACCTCTGTGTAACTGGTCATACATTTCCCATGATATCGTGCTTTCATGCATGCATGTAAGTAGGGCTGCAGTCTTTCTCCCAAGCCAGAGCCCAGAGCAGAACAGTGTACAATGGTGATTAAGCCAGTATGTGTGTGGTTAATAGAGTGTAGGAGCCAATCAGTAGTAGGACCAGGGACAATAGCAGGAAGTGACCACATGGAGGGGGGCTGCCGGTCACCATGACCCTATGGATATTGTTCTGCTGCCTACCAACATTTGAAGGATGGAGGGGAGGAGTGAAGGACACCATGAGGAGAGAGGAGGGAGGAGGGCAGAGCATAGAGATGGTGGTCAGAAGAGAATAGGAAAAAGGAAAAGGCAAACTGGAGGAAACAAAGGGAGAAGAGGTAATAGGCAGTAAAAATGACATGAAGGATACAGATTTAAGGTTAGCTTAAAAATACAGGAAAGAACAGCAAATGTGTGTGAGAAGCTGCTGTGAATGAAATGCATGTCTCTGACAAATTGACAGCTGATACACAGACCACAAAAGAAACCCACCCCGCCCCCAGTGTCACTCTATAACCGGAGTCCTGCTCTGCGGCACGTACACTTCCACACTGAGGGGCCAACCAGTCTGTAATATCTCAGCTCCAGATTCCTGCTTTGTTCCCCGTTTGGATGGCTTTGTTCACAGAGCAGAGACCGGATGTCTTCTCAGTGACTAGCTGCACTCTCCTTTTCTCCTGGGTTGCACCCAAGCCCTCTGCTCATTTTCTGGTGCCCTTTATTTTGAAAGAAATGCTTCTTTCTTTCAGAAGCAAAATACATTTTTGTACTGAACCAAACAAGAAAAAAACCTAACATTAACACATGATAAAAAACGTGCAGTATACACTCAGGATACTGTACTTGCTAGTAACAGGTTAAACCCATTTTGCATTCAGAACTGCTTGAATCTTTTGTGGCATAGATTCAACAAGGTGCTGGAAACATTCCTCAGAGATTTTGGTCCACATTGACATGACAGCATCACACAGTTGCTGCAGATTTGTCGGCTGTACATCCATGATGTGACTCTCCCGTTCCATAACATCCCAAAGGTGCTCTACTGGATTGACCTCTGGTGGCTGTGGAGGCCATGTAGCTACAGTGAACTCATCATCATGTTCAAGAAACCAGTTTGAGCTCCTGAGCTGAGAAGATGGGTACACTGTGGTCAGAAAGGGAGGGACACGGTCATCAACATGATCTTTTACTGCTATCGCCTATTTGCTTCAATGTTCGACATTTTGTGAGTTCAGAGATGCTCTTCTGTGTACTTTGATTATAACAGGTGGTTATTTGGGTTACTGTTGCCTTCCTATCAGCTTGAAGCAGTCTGGCCATTCTCTGATCTCTGGCACCAACAAGGCATTTTTGCCCAGAGAGCTGCTACTCACTGGATACTTTCTCTTTTTCCAAACCATTCACTATAATGGTCTTTGAGATGGTTGTGCGGGAAAATCCCAGTAGATCACCAGTTTCTGAAATATTCAGACTAGCCCGTCTAGCACCAACTAACATGCTATATTTCAGAGTCACTTAAAATCACCTTTCTTCCCCATTCTGATGCTTGGTTTGAACTTCACCAGGTTATCTGGACCATGTCTACACGCCTAAATGATTGGATGATTTTATCTGTGTTAATGAGCAGTTGAACAAGTGTACCTAACAAAGTGGCCGTGAGTGTATATCCTGCTCATATCCTGCTCAAACTGCACCTCTGAGAAAATGTTTTCACTTTGGCAAAGGAATATTTTTACACTTTGCTTTTTTACCCACAGCTAAATATGGGGCAATGGAGAATAAAAGTCACAGGTCAACATAGTACAACACAGTACAAAGTACATAGACTGTATATAAAGTATGGGAGTAGGCTCTGAGTCTGAAAAGTGAAGCCAATGCAAAAGGGGCTTGCATTCTTTCAAATGGCCACCAGGGGGATGAGTCCTTTGGTTGCAAAAGGAAGTCAGATTGGTTGGAAGTAAATTGGAAAATGACCCTACTGCTCACTTGATTGGTGACCTCAAGAAACACTTTCTTAATGAGTTTCTGGTCTCAGTTGCTGGTTTCAAGTCTTATTTAATACACCTTCATTTGGTAAACATGGTACCCATTAAAGACAAAAAGGATAAAAAAGGAGGGTATGCTTTGGGGTGGGCATATAAATGGTAGTCTGTGTTTTGCATACAGTCTTTGCCAAATACCTTAAAACCATTTTACTGAAATATTACAGCCAGTGAAAAGTTTATAGACTTAAAACAAAACAACAGATGGTTGAAGAACCATGAAAAGCCCCCCCCCCCCCTTTTTTTTTTTTCTTGTTTTCCAA
>VUQS01004882.1:1076-13153 GCA_015108495.1 Heterochromis multidens
TTTTCTCCATTAAAAAAAAAAAAAAAAAAAAATTAAAAAAAAAACCCACCCTCCTCATTAAAGTTTAAAGGAACACGTGACCATGGCTCTTTCGCTTAACCAGTTCATTGTGGTATGGTATCCCAGAGGTAATGCCTTTTCAAGAAAGAATGCTACATTACTGACAGCGATTCAGACATCTGGCTCAGATGAAATCAACATTTTGGACAATCACTCAGGATGGGATTCATTTTTAACGAGTTGCATCATAATGCTCTCTGGTCCAAAGTCCCCAGTGAAAAGTCTCCAAATTATGCCCCCCTTCTTTGCAAAACCATCCGCATGCTTGAAACAGTTCTGTTTGCAGGTGACAGATTTGTCCTTGTCCTTGAAAATCAATACAACAGTTTTTTCTTCTTTTTGTGACCCCTTAAAAATAAAGATATCTGCTACAGATGTCCTTCAGTGATGATTTATCTTTTTCAGACTGTTTGGTTACATTATATAGACTTTAAATGCAAAAAGACAGTGAGTTAGGAGTAAACTCATAACTAGATTAGGCAAATACACACCACACAGTTAACAGTATAACTGGTTCATTACAAGCATATGTAACTCCAGCCAGTAAAACTAATGCAATAAAACTTTCTAACATTCACTGACTTTAAGAGTGCAGAAAGAGCTCAGTGTGAGAAGATGGTAAGAGAAAATCCATTAGTCCCAACAACCATTTCTATTTGGCTTGCATTCACAGAGATTACAGGATTATATGTACATGAACAAACATTAATGAAGCTCAGTTTATTTTAATGATGAAAAATTAAAGGCAAAAAACTCTCAAACTCACACAGATGTCAAACTTTCCACTACAGAGAACAACATATACATTGAAAGAGAAAAAAATGTGAACTTTAGAACTTAAAGGTCTGGTAGTTTAAACCATGCTGCAGTTATACCTTTTAAAATGGCAGTTTTTTTCCAGCAAATTTGGATGTTTAAAGAATTTGGATTTTTTCTTGAGGATGCCTTCATTTAATTTGGTTTCTGTGTCACTCGGTCACTTATTAGAGAGAAAACCATGAAGACTAGTCACATTCTTTCTGCAGGTTTGCTAAAACTTCGGATTTATCTTGCGACCTCTTGAGGAGGACCGAAACTTTTCTTAAGGATAAAACCAGGATTAATCTTTTTAATCTTGTGTTATGGAAATCATTTTTAATCAAGTGAATTTCTTTGACTTAGTCACATTTAAAACAAAGGGTAGAAGAACATCTAAAGAGGTCAGTCCGTCATAAATACTAAAACATGATGCTGCATATTATACTTTGTGTAGACAATTTATATTCAACACGGCAAAGTTGCCAAAGAGTTAAAGTGAGTTAACAACTGAACATAAAGGACAGCTTACCTGTTGGATACAGTCCAGACTGCAGTCCTGAGGGGTGACAGGAGCAGCTGTGGCCTCAGTCTGACACCAGAGAGGCTGACAAAGTGTCAAAAGCAGGTACAAAACCGCCAACATGCTGCTACAGCCAGCACCTCATCGTCCCACAGCAAGCATTGGACCTCAAACTCTCACCAACACTGTGGTAGCTGTAGTGTCTCCAGTGGCGCTTGAGAGTTAAGTGACAGCAACCTTGGAAAAAGGAGAAAGACGCGGAGGGGAGTGGTGTCTTCAGGCTACAGAGGGAGGTGTGGCCAGCGAGCTCACTATACATGTTGTAACAGTTCTGCTGCCATGTAAAGTTATCATGTTGCAGGAGGACAAAAGAAACAAAACAAAAATAACACGGCGAGTTCTTTGCTTAAACACAAGTTACAGGTTGAAGCCAGAGAAGAGAGAAAAGTAAGAAAATGTCGGTGCCAACTTCAACAAAGACTTCTGAGTGTTAGCCAGGTTCATTTTATTGAGCAGACGTATTAAGAACTATTTACATAAGAACGTGGCAATTTAAGTACATTTTGAGAAAAAGAGAGTTGTTTTTTGTTTTTTGTTTTTTTCAAATAAAACCAATCAAAGCTGGAGAAAAAAAACCCACTGATGAAATGCTTTATATTAAAACAGTTAATTACAACAAGTAAGACGTAAAGTAACAACTACACGTTTGCATCGAGGATTGCAGAGGAGGAGGGGGAGCTGGCTGCCTCATCGGATCTGAAAAATAAAACAAAATATAAGGTTACTCCAAAAGAATCAAACATAAACACGCTGATTAAAGGGGGTGTATTGTGCATCCTCCTGATCAAAACTGACAGATTTTTGTTTTGTCCAGGCCCTGAGGCTGAAAACAATGGAAAATCACCTTGGGCAATGCCAGTCACTGTAGTCTCACTTGCTAAAATATTAACCTATTAAAAGAGTAACAATAATCAGTGATAAATGAATAGGACCTGAAGGCTCCGATTCCTGATCTGCATGTGTAACTGTCGATTCAGGAGCCAGCCTCTTGGAGATTCGGCCTAAACGATAAACTGTGGATTCTCTCCTGATATTCAGCACTCTTTGTGGCAGTTACACTAACAACACTTTAAAGTATTACAGCACTTTGTTCATCTTTAAAGGGGGCAGATTATGTTAATTTCCAGCTCCATAGTTTTATTCTTGGACTACTAGAGTGCATAATTCACAGAATCATCAAAATGATCCTCCTTTAAATGACACTTGGCCTTGCTGCAGCCCCTCAGTCTGAAACAAGTTGTTGCAGCCCACTTCTCTGGAGCCAGCTCATGTAAGAAGTCATCCTCTGAGAGGGAGGATGCTGTTAGTAGCAACATGCAGCACACGGAGCATATTCCCTGAGGTGGTCATTAAAGTTTCAGTACTTTTGTAATATATGTCCATAATAGTTTTTTAGCAATAAAAAGCCATGTGTTTGCTCTCAACTGCATTAAAAAATAAATAAATCACAAAGTGGTAAATGTAATCCAACAGTACAAAGCTTTGGACTTCCTTCTAGTATCCCTCTTAAAAATTACAAAGAAAACTCATGCCACAAATCATCCTGTCAGCAATCAGGTACGAGCCTCATGCAGGGAGCAGAAATAGTCATATTTCTGAGCCTTCAGCTTTCAGGCCCCTCTCCTGTGGAAGCAGCTCCCACTTTGGATTCAGGAGACAGACACCCTCTCTACTTTTAAGATTAGACTGATACAGTCTATTGTTAGTACTGGACCAGATCTTCCTATCCACTGTTGCCAAGTGCTTTCTCACAGGGGATCATCTGATCTTTGGGGTTTTTCTCTCTCTCTCTATTATGGGGCTTTTACTTTTCATACAGAAGTGCCTTGCGATGACTGTCATTGTGAAATAGCACTATATAAATTCAACTAATATGAAACTGAAAGGAACACATGGAGGGTATATTCCAGTAATGAATTCCAGTCATCTCTCCTCTCTGCCTCACAGTGTGGTGCTGCATCTGCAGATAACTATCCTGACAAATGTTGGGTCAGAGTCAAAGTTTTTCCTGCAGCTTTGGTGGTGAGGCCACAGAGTTGCCCCCCCCCCCCGTGCCCCAACTTAAAATGAAACTAGGGAATTAACTACCTACTCACCGTGTATTTGTCCCATTTCTTCTCAGGATCGTATGGCTCCCAGCGACTAGCGGGGAAAATGTGCTTGTTCTTCTCATACCAGCTCCTCAGCACCACTTTACCTGCATGAGACTTGAAGAAAAAGAGCACAGCTGCATTAAATATTTCAGTTTGTTTTTACATTTCATTATGGATAGAGATTATATTTTAGAGAGAGTCAGATATTTCTGTCCTTAAACCCAGTTTGGACAGACCTCCAAGGTACCTGCCTTCAACTGTTGCCCAATCCCCACAGCACACGGCCCTACAGCTCCTCTAGTGGGTCCACAGCGGGGTGGACCCATTTGGCTCAGCCACCAGATGCTTGAAAACTAGCCCCTCACCTAGACCTTATTATTATTCAATTTTAACTCTCCTTGTTGTTCCAGAAAAATCTACATATATGCAGTGTAAGAGGCCTTGTTTCCTCTGTCACTGCTTTCCATGCCATGCTCCCTCTCTGATCTCTGCTTGTCTGTCTGCCTTCAAAATCTCATTCTTTCCGTTCATTTCTCATTATTCTCGTATACTCATTGTTGTTTCTCTCCCTCTGTATCAGATGCTGGATGAGAAATATTTCGCCTTTCTTATGAATTCTTTCCACACAACGCAACACTACAAATTGACTTATGGCCTATAATCATTTCTTTTTCTTTTAGCATTAATAGTTGCAATCAGCTAAAAAAATAAAGAGAACTAACTTTTCTCTCATAAACTTGTTTTTTCTCACCTCATCTTTCTCCACAGTGGCGTCATTGACCAGTCGGATATCATCGTGGACATCAAAGCTGAACAAAGGGCCTGTGGAGAAAAAACATCAACTCGGTGAAAAAGCAGCAAACTAAGAAGCACGAGGCATTTAAGAAAAAAAGGCTTTCAGAGACATAATTTTGTCATGATTACATAATATACAGAGATTAATAGCTAAGCTTGGAATGCACTTGTCTGACAATGTTTAAAAGTTTCTGTAGCTTCAGTAAGTCAATGCTGCAGAGGAAAACAAACTTTTAAGGTATACTTAATTTTCCAAAATGTTAAGTATTTAACTGGCAATTTAAGCAAATTTTAATTGCCTAAAACTACAGTTCCTCTAGTGGCCACTTGAGGCTTTTTCTAAAAGTGAGCCAATCCCCATAGACTCCCATGTTAAAATGGCTAACTTCACAGCATTAAAAAGCATGTCGTCAATTTGAATTTAGGCATGGCCACATTTGACATGCATAACTGATAGCTGTCTGCTAGGCTTCATATCTTCTAATTCCACTGAACTCTGGACCATGTTTGGAACACTTTCAATGGAATTATCTGACAAATAATATGACCTGCTGGGAGGTACAGACCACCCAAAAGGTTTGTGCTCCAGTTTTGGTGAGTGAAATTTTATTATTTTACTAGTTTCAGCTATTGGTGACACTGTGTTAGAATAATGTCTGACTGTTATGTGTTAAAATTAGGGTTAGTTAAATATGCACAATATTCCCAGTCTCATGCCTTCCTCTTCAGACACTCACAGTCAAAAGCAACAACACAAATATGCCAGAATTAAATCCCTGTCCACTTAGAGCTACTGGGCAAGCTGTACCATTTAACTTTATATTTAATATGAAATATTGTGAAAAAGGAAACGGCACAAAATGCTGTTACTTACCTGATTTGCCTCTGGCTTTGGTCACAATGAAGTCGTAAAAACTGTGATGCTGAAGGAGACAAAGACACAAACATAACTGTAACAATTTAAAATCATACTACAAACTGTAACTATCAAAATCTCACAATTCGCACCACAGAAAAAACAAAGACTCTCTTTCCAACAGTGATAGAAGATAAACAATCTATCAGAGCAACTACACTCAACTGTCAAAAAGTGACTGAGTTGTAACCACAGGTGCACAGGTGTTTACACAAAGAGAAGGAAAAAAAAAGAAAAGAAAAAAAGGAGAAAACAGAGTTAAACAACAGCTTGGCAGCAGTTTACCGAGTGTGTCACAGTACTTACATGTGGGATTATCAGATCTTCTTTGATGTACATCAGCTGCTCTACTCCAGCAGACCTGTACAGTAAAACTTACATTTATCAGTGTGTCATAGTTCTAAAACTCCCAGGTGGCTTTTTTAAACCCAACTTAAAGCCTCCATGGGATCTGAAATAAAACACTGTGGCCAACAGCGATGCTTCAGGTTATCGCTGTAGTGTTAAAAGCTGAGAGGCTGAGAGAGACACATGATGTGTGGGAAGTCAGTTCTGTACAAATTTGCCAGATGAGCACTGCAGGAGGAATGCATGTCACAGACAACGCTTAAGCCATTGTCAAGCGTTTGTGAAGCTGTGTGGCTGAACCATGGAGGAGTTTGTGTTTGGGCTGCTGGAAAATATTATTTTATTTGAGATAAACTCCTCTATTTAACATCTTTTCTAATTTTCTTCACTCTACTTTTAAAACCCTTTCAAATCAGTACACTGACATGACTACTCATCAGTGTCAGCTTCAAATGACTTCAAAAGTATCCAACATGACACCTTATGTTTTTGTAACCCATGACTTTGGTCTGAATGCTCATTCACACTGCTGTCAAGATGAGAGTTGTAACAACTTTTCCTTCAGACAGTTTTGTAAATTCCTGCATTCTGAAAGAATCTGAGTGGAAAACAACACACTGTGTGAGAAGATGACCCATCCTATTTACCCACCTGAGCTCACTAAAGTCCTTCCTGAGGACTTCCAGGGCTCTCTGCAGGAAGTTCTGAATGGTATTTCCCTTCTTCATCTGCAGAAGAAATACACACACAGAGACAAAATGAAAACATGAGGAGAGAATTGTGTGTGTGGAGTGTTGCTACACAGGATGCAGAGAAAGTTTTTTTTTTTCTCTCCTTAAAAGCCTCAGTTTGAGTTGTCTACAGAGAGTGTGTGTTGTATCAATCTTTACCTTGACAGTTTTTCGATGTCCAGAGCCGTCCCAGTAACTGAATGTAATCTCAATCTCCTCATCTGATGACACAGATATACACCGTTATTATATATATAGAGAGACAAACAAAGACAGAGAGAGAGACAGGGGCTTGCACACTGCTATATTGCCAGAGTGATTTAATGATAATGCAATGGCAACTTTTTAATTAGGATCTTCTTCTGGCATTTTGGCTAGTTTCAGCAGCCAGAGATCAGACCAAAAGGGCCTCTGGCCTTGACTGCAGCCCAATGCACATTGCACCCATCACCTACGGTGCCTCCTGCAGGTGGTGAGTCCACAAGAGGGCGGACCCATGTTGCCTCTTTGGGCTATGCCCAATCAGACCCCATGGGCTAAGGCCCGGCTACTAAATGCTCTCACTCAAGCCGTCTCATCAGCCCTGGCTCTGAATCACTTCTCGTCTGGCCCCTCACCCAGGACCAATTTGCCTTGGGAGACCCTACCTGGGGCAAAAACACCTGGCACCTAGCTTCTGGGACAACCAGAACACACAAACCCACCACCACAATAAGGTGGAGGAGGTGGCTCCTCCGGCAGAATTTTGAAAGCATTCTGAGGGATGGTGGGGACATTGAGTCCGAATGGACTATGTTCCCACCTCATTTCTGAGGTGGCTGCATGGAGCTGTGGCCGCAAGGTGGTTGATACCTGTCATGATGGTAAACCCCGAACCAGATGGTAGACACCAGAGGTGAAGGGAGCTGTCAAGCTGAAGGAGTCTTATTGGGTACCAGCAGACCAAGCAAAATTCAGCTCTGGCAGTGGCTGAAGCAGAAATTCGGGTGTGGGATGAGTTCGGTGAGGTCATGGAAAAAGAGTCTTCCAGGATCAGCCTCAAGGTGATCCTGGCAAATCATCAGGTGACTCAGGA
Source organism: Heterochromis multidens (assembly GCA_015108495.1). Lineage (NCBI taxonomy): Eukaryota > Metazoa > Chordata > Actinopteri > Cichliformes > Cichlidae > Heterochromis > Heterochromis multidens. The sequence continues at coordinate 8,473 of VUQS01004882.1, forward strand.
GGGAAAGTGGTGCTTTACACGCACTGTGTACAGTGGGAGTGGGGTGCTGCTCACTTAAACTGAGGATGTAGTCAGGCAGTGGAAGGAATACTTCAAGAATCTCCTCCATCCTATGGACCTGCCATACATACAGAAGTTAGATGAGGTGGTTTGGGTATCTGACTAGGATACCTCCTGGGTGCCTTTTGGGTGAGGTGTTCCAGGCATGTCTTACACTAAGGAGGCACCGGGGCAGACCCAGGACATACTGAAGCTATTACATCTCTCAGCTGGCCTGGGAATGCCTCGATGTTCCCCTGCTGTGCCTGTTACCCGGCTCCAGATAAGAGGTAGAAAATGGAGGGATGGATAGTAGTGTGGGAACGTAATGTGGTACAAACATAGACCCTCAGAAACCAGCAGTACTGAATTAGTTTCCATCTTTATTCAAAAGGCGCAATGTGATGGTTAAGTGGCTGGGTCAAATGGCTGGGTCAAAAGAGACAGGGATGTGCACAGCAGTGCCTTGTCACACTGCCACTATTGTTAGCACAGTGAAAATTAGGGACACTCATTGCAAACAATTGAAAAACATGCTGGCCACAGGGGAAAAACTTTGGCAGGGACTCCTCTTTAGGAAAAATGTAGAAACTGTCAACACGGAAAGAATCAATAATGTATCATTGTGTAGCTCATGCCTGCCTGCTTGTATTCAGTGTAAAAGTACTTATCACTACTTTATGTAATCCTGAAACTCACTCTTAATCTTCTCCTGTTTGAGCTCCCACTCCTGCCTGAGCTCCTCTCTGAGCCGGTTTTCCTCCTCCTGAGCACACAAACAAAGCACACAAAGTGGAGTAAAAATATTTATAAACAGGGTTTATTTTTGAAGATGATCATATTACAGAGGTGTGACACCACGACAAGCTGATCAACACTGATACCAACTCTTAGCCTTTGAGCTACAATAATTCAGACATCTGTTTGTTTTTTGTTGACATAGGCAACTGAAAGTGAAGTGGAAGTACATGTAGGACGGGTCATCACTCATCACTTCTTGCCCTTACTGTTACTTGAATTTTGGATTGTCTGGCAGCTTGCTGGGTAAAGCAGAGCACAGCTAAACATATCTGTGGAGCTAGTGTAAATGTAAAACATATGTAATATATATATATATTTAAAAATTCCAAGAATTGCAACAATGTTATTACATGCTCATAAAGTGAGTTTCATTTACAATGACTTCACCTCTCTGTCTCGATCAGGAAGGAAACTTGTGTCCACATCTGGATTTTTCCCTAGTTTTTTCTTCTTAGCTGGAGCATCTACGAGACAAAGTCAAGGATCAATAAGATATCATGTGACATATATATTGCTTATGTTTTAGAAGAACAAAAATCATAGTTAAAGAAATTCATTCTATTCAATTCAATTTTATTTATATAGCGCCAAATCACAACAACAGCCGCCTCAAGGCGCTTTATATTGTAAGGTAAAGACCCTACAATAACAGAGAGAAAACCCCAACAATCACACGACCCCCTATGAGCAAGCACTTGGCAACAGTGGGAAGGAAAAACTCCCTTTTAACAGGAAGAAACCTCCAGCAAAACCAGGCTCAGGGAGGGGCAGCCATCTGCCGCGACCAGTTGGGGGGTGAGGGGAGGGAGACAGGACAAAAGAAGCTCTGATTTAGCTCTATTAAGCAGACTTTTAGATGCAGGACTGTTATTTTCAAATGATGTTTTTTTTTTTTAGCCACTAAGTCCTATTAAGACTCCTACAATGTCTTACAAGAAAGACCTGGCCAAGTTAGCTGTTGTACTGACTCAGAAAAATGCTACATTTACAACATAGACTGTATATAAAAGATAGACGTAGCCGTTGTGACTTCACCCACTGGTTACTGAAGTCCTGTTGTGAAGCCTTAAACTATCACTATCTTGGTGATTTAAAATTTGAAACAATGACCAATGAGTGGCCTGGGAAACTGAGGGACACTACACAGCATAGCAACCAGTTAATCACAACCAATGTCAAAATCATCCTGCTGTCTGCTTTCACTCTAATTGGAACCATAATTTATAAAATGAGCACTCTATTCAATCAGATCTGAAACCAGCAAATGAACCCATAAACCAATTAGGCAAGTGTTTAGTGAGGTGACTGATTTTTTTTCCCTATGGTCTTTTATACAACCGGATGGACCCTTTTTGCAATTAGATAAGTTGCCCCCTGCATTCGAAGGAATGCAAGTTTAAAGTACTTCTGCATTGGCTTCGATGGATTTTTCCTGTTTCTTAAGGACATGACTTTCAGATACTCTTCTTCTGCTGTAGATAGTCTTGTAGGCTTGACATTTCTTCTTTGGTTTCCTCAGATTTTTTAAGGACACACTGCACACCATGCCAAGATAAGCCAAATTTTTGGGAATCCCCTTGTTCATGCAAAATTACAATTTTCTGCCTGTCAAACTGTGTTATCATTGGAATTTTTTGTAGATTCAACTAAAGAAATGGGAACAAGTTATATTTTTTGCAATAGGCTGAGAATAACAAAGATACAATTCCAAATTGGTTCTTTGCTGTCTGTTATGTGTAGACACAACACTGGTTCATCCCTTGAGTTAGGTTCCTTTTTTATGCTTGAATGATTCATAGGTGAGCGTTAAGTGGCTTAACAAACAAAAAACATTCTCCTGAAAATGATCACGTTCAAAGACTGGACAGAAAATGAGTGAAAAAGCAGCCAGAAAAACTTTGACAGACCTTTAGAAAGCCTGGAGAACTATTGCTCAAGAGCACTTTAAAAAATTACAAGTCTGGCTCCTTGGAAGCAAAATATAAAGAAATGAGGAGTAGCTCAAGACTTTTGGACAGTAGTTTTGAATCTTTCTGCAAATGAATTCAGCAATAAGAAAATAACCACGACCGTCAGCAGTGACTTTGCAGTCTGCACGTGTTGCCTCACGGTGGTGACTAAACCTCTGTGTGAGAGGACTTTGTTACTTTTACACTGCGTGCAACATTCAGCTGTGTTTTTCACACATTTGTCTCACGCATGTCTGATGCAGAAATGCTCCTGCATTACTGCTGCTGTTAACACATACGCCTTATGCCTACACATGATGTTTCCCCCCAGCTTCTGACACATACAGCAAAAAGATATGAGAGTATTTCTCTAAATCAATCCCTCTAATCTAGTGATCTAAACTACTCATAAGAAGTGACAATTAACTAATAATTTAGTACATACAGCGAGAAGCAATAACTCAACAAACCCAAACACAACAAGATCTCTGTTGTTTCTGGATTTCAGATTATTACCCTGCAGGGCCCTGTCTGAACTTGTTAATTCTAGGAGTAAAGCTCTGGCTCTGACCTAATCTGACAGATTTAGGAGAGATTTATCAAAGAGTCACACAGAAGCCAACGAAAACTGCTTGGAATGACTGCGGCCTTAACATCCCAAACATCAAATACTCACCGTCCTGCTCTTCCTCTTCATTCTCCTCCTCCTCTTCCTCGTCTTCAGGATTAAATGATAAGCTGGCTATCTTCCTCTTCTGTTCCTCCTTTCTCTTCTTCTCTTTCTGCTTCTCGAGCTTGCTGGAAAGAGAAAAAGAAATACAAATATTGACCCATCGAGACCCAAAAGGCTGCCCGTGAAAGCAAACATCTCAGTTATTTGCTACCGAGCTGAGTTATCGCCCAGAAAAAAAAGATTTACTGTTGACACATTGTGATTGTGATAAGCTGCCTCTGGCTTTCATATGCTTGGCAACACAATTCAGGCTGGCCACCACCCTAGGACTATTACTCATTTTTATTTTTTTATTTTTAGAATCCCATTCTCAACAATTCCTTAGAGGTACAACTGCTTAAGGAGGAGCTTGTTTTCTTTTCAGAGTTTCTTCAAACTATTTACACACACATGCACAAAATTTGTTGTGTCTGTTGACCGAAAAGGACTTGCCTGTATTTAATTGTCTCTGGCAACATTCCTCGACCAATGCAGAAATGACTGCCAACTTTGTAAGAATACACATACCTGGCAGTTCATAAAACTGGATGAGATCAGATCAGATGCGGTGCGAGTCATTAAACCTCTTTTAGCACTGTCAGGTGAAATCTTTCTTATTCAGACCTCTGACATGATGGCTCTGGTAGATCTAAAGAGCTATCAGAGGCCTTCTAAAAAACAACAAAGACTGAGGATTTCAAATAAATCATTCAACAATAACAACAATTACTTACAGGCAGCAAGAATTTACAAGAGTTTTTTTCCAGGAACCCCAGCATTTCATAAGAGGATCTGCAGATCAATGCAGAATCTGCATTCTTTCAATTTCACCTGCATGGCAGGCCAACAGCCAGGACAAAAAGAAAATACCGATTTCAATCAAACTGAAAGGTTATTATGGTTCAAATAACTGAACTGAAGAAGCTCCTTTTCCTTGCGGTAGAAGGGTCAAGTGTTGCAAGCCCAAACAGGCCAAAAAGCTAACAGCTTCCATGGGATGTAGTATTTCAGATGACTGCGACGAAAACTACAACTAAAGGATTATGTTCATTATCCATTAATCTACAAATCAGTCAATTTTAATAGTTTAAAAAAGTCAGTAAATAACAAAAAAAAAAAAAAAAAAAAAAAAAATAAAAAAAATTTTTTAAAAACAAAAAAAAAAAAATCACAAAAAACC
>VUQS01004882.1:13317-23383 GCA_015108495.1 Heterochromis multidens
ACAATTTTCTAGAGCCCAAGATGACATCTTCCAATAAGCCCTTTTAATCTAACCTTTAGTCCAAAACCCAAAGATAGTGAATTTGTAATCTGCAAATGTTTGGCATTTATGCTTAGCAATTATTTCCAAGAATGCATGATTATTGGAAGCCTGAAAAATGTGTTAATACCTCACAAGTAGAACGGCAAAAGTAAGAAAGAATATAATACCCTAAATGTAATTATTTGGCGACCTCTACAGGACGGAGCGGGGTTTGAACCACTGGTCTAAAATGTCACTGGAAGGCTTCCTTCTAGCCCAAACCATTAAACAGTACACAAAGGCACAGCCCAAAGCTGGTTCTCTGGTGATACTGAAAGGCATGCTGATCTTTACACACCACTGGACCAAGGAGAGTTAAATCAGCCACAGACCAGAGGCCTGTATTATGAAGCCAGTTCAACATTCCCAGGATATTTTCCCATTTATCCTAACTTCGATTATCAGGATAAACGGCCACATGAAGCTGGTTATCATCTCATTAACTTAACCCAGGGTTTCCCCCTGCACGTTCACACAAAAGGACTGGCATTGGCAGCGTCTGACCAATCACATGGATAATTCTCCTGGCTGACTTTACAAAGATCAAATTATACTGCGGGAAAAATAGGAAGAGGTTAAAACACATAATAGTGACTGAAATTAACACAGCAATGTGTGTGAGAGGAAAAGCCCTGTAGAGCAGTATATTATTAAAAGTGTGCACTTTAAGTGCTTTGGTCAGTAAGACTGGACAAGAGCTGCTTTATTCATGAGGTTTAGCTTATTTGAAGCCAGGAAAGAAAGCTGACAAAACTACCGACTGTGAGAGTTAACAGACTTAATATCACAACTCTAAGACCCGCGGGAATCTGATGGATTATAATCGAGCATTTCATTAAATTAATGATTAAAAGATAGTTTTAGCTTTTATTCTTTCAGCTGCAGCCTCAGTGATGTTTAGGAGAGTAAAGAATAAATATAGAAACAGAATTCAAACATAGGCTTAGTCTACATGCAAATCTGATATTAGGTCAGCAAGTACAAACAGGTGCTCTGTGTTAGTATCATACATTAATGCTTATAGAACAATAAAATAGTTTTGAAACTGTTTGAAGCCAAAAAGAATCAAGGAATAAAGGTACATATAAGAATCTATATTTGATACTGAAGCTCATCAGGGAAACACAAAGATTTTAGTCGCTATCCGCACACAGAAGTCTGTGTTGTCGTCCAGGAATGGTGGTGCTATTTTCTGGAGATCTGATTGGTCTGTAGGCAGTGACTTCATACTTGCTGATCTCTAATCTGGAACATAACCCGCTCCAGAGCTGGTTAGATTCATGGCATAAGTTACCATGGCGATCTACCCCAATAAGAAGTGATCCCCCTTCGTGGTACATAAAACCCAGGGTTAACCCTGAAGTTACCTGAATAAGACCAAATCCTGCTTCATAGTACAGGAGTAGTACAGAGAATCCTCAACACAAACAACCAGTATTTCTGCCACCAGCAGGCAGTAAGAAAAACTCACAGCTGGAGCTCCTTGGACTGCTCCTTCTTGGCCAGCTGTTTCTCTCGCTCTTTTACCAGCGCCTCCTGCTTGGCCTTCATATCATTCAGTGTCACCAGACCTGATCAAGAGATTTAAGAAAGCAAACAAACAAAAAATAAATAAATTCATTCATTCATAAAAATTAACCTCCTAATCTACACACGCCCAAGACACTCACCAACTGTGCTGGACTTCAGCTCTGCCTCTACAGCATCATAGTGAGCTGAGAACTTCTTGTCAATGTTGGACTTGACCATGTTGTCCTATGAGAAAACACACACACAGCACAGGCTCAGTGAGGAGAAGGTCAGGCTTGTTATTATCCTCGGTGTGGTCACAACATTAGAGAGAACAGAGGACAGCGTATAAAAAGTCTGTCCTTCTTCACTGATTCATGCATCATTTGTGTTTAACACTGCGTAACCGCATGTGCACATTTTCCTCTTTATATACTTTCTTGTTTCTGTTCATATTTTATCATCGTGCTCATCCACTGTGGTCTCCTCATCACGCTGCTTCACTGACTCCGCTGCCGACCCTGAAGGGACTACATCCTGTCATTTTGGCCACACAGGAAGAGCTGTATTAGCTACGACACAGAATTATTAATGAACAAATGATAATAAAGGGAGAAAAGTTCCAAACCTCCGCAATCTTCTGCTTCAGTTGCTCAAGCTGCTCTCTTTCTTTCTCACGTTTCTTCATCAGCTGCATGGCCCTGCCAGCCTCGCTGGCAGCTCCTTTGTACTGCGCCATGTTGTCTTCTGCGTCTTTAAAGTCCGCTTAGAAGAATATTTGTTCAAATACAAGATTAATGTTGAAATCTTACACACACGTCCCAGGAAATCTAAAGACGCCGCACCTAGCGAATCACAACAAGAAAAATGGCGATGGCGAAATGCATGCCGGGTAGTTACGTACCATACGGTGCCTTCAAGGTCTTCTGGGAAGCTCGGAGTTATTGTGACAATATCCGCAAAGATTTAATGCGTTTCTCCCATTTAGTCATATATAAAATTGAGAACATTACGGAAGCCTGAAAGTCTGATATTTCTTCGGTTAAAATTACTACTATGTTCAAATTAATTAATGCATAAAATTGTTAGGAAACTGTGACAATAGATGAATAAATAAATGAATAAAAAAACAAAAAAACAAAGAGAAGCTTAAAGCAAATGAATGGTATTTTTATTTTTGCGTCATAAATGGACTAAATAAATTTCTACTTTGAAAAAAATATTAACCCTAATATTTCTTGAATTTTTGACTGATTTCCATTTTTATCCATTTCATTTTTTTAAACAAAGAAACAAAGAAACAAACAAATAAATAATCACGAAATAAAAAAAATACTTGAGGAATTTCTGACATTTTTATTGACAGTTTGATTCAGCTTTCATACAAATAAACTTGAAGTAAATTTAAAATGATCAACAATATAATAATAATAATAATAATAATAATAATAATACATTTCTATATAGCCTAATAGTGAAAATAATAATACAACTTGGCTTTACATGTAGAAAACATTTTAAATAGGTTCAACATAGCAGGTTATTAAACCATACTAAATAAAAAAAGAAAGAAAAGAAAAGAAAAATAGCTCCCAAATGTAAGCATTTCAGTCACCCACTCAGTACATGTCTCGCATTCATACAGTTTCTTTCTCTTTGTCTCTCATTTGAATCCAGTCCTTGTTTGACAGTGAAATTGCGATTTGACTGCAGCAGAGAGCGACAGATGCACAGAATGGAGAGATGACAACGTTAACAGCACACATACACAAGGATCGCAGGCATGGAAGGAAAGTGTTGCTCAGCTGTATGCAGGGCACCAGAAACCTAGGGAGAGAGAAAGACCAGACTAAATCAGTGAAGCCAGCTAAGGCAGCAGAAACACCAGTGTGGTGTCTCTAAACACTCATGTGGCAGCTTTCCACCTTTGTAGGTCAAAAATTAATGTGTGGTGCTCAGACAAGTGTGAACACAGAGATTGCTTTTACAGTCTTTCATTTTGTGGTAATTTGACAAGCAGTCATCTTTCTCAGTCCTGGGAATATACTGAGTTGGGTAAACACAAACCCAATTCCGAAAAAGTAGGAACACTGTATAAAATGATTTGCAAAATCATAAACCCATATGTTATTTACAAGAGAACACAGAAAACATATCAAATATTTGAACTGAGAAATTGTCCCATTTTAATGAACATCTTAGCTCATTTTGAATTTGATGGCAGCAACATGTCTCAAAAAAGTTGGGAAAGGGGCAACAACAGATTGGAAAAGTAAGTGGTACTGAAAAGAAATGGCTGGAGGAGCATTTTCTAACTAATTAGGTTAATTAGAAATAGGTCAGTAACATGACTGGGTATAAAAAGAACATCTCAGAGAGGCAGAGTTTCTCAGAAGTAAAGATGGGCAGAGGTTCACCAATCTGCAAAAAACTATGTCTACAAATTGTGAAACAATTTCTGAATAATGCTCATCAACGTTTAATTACAAAGACTTTCAATATCTCCTCATCTATAGTAGATAATCAACAGTATTTCAACAATCAACAGTATTTTGTTTTCTCTCATCAGCAGAACAAATGAAGGAACAGAAACCTTGCACAACAGCAACGCTCCAGAAATAAAGCAGATTGTGAGCATCAGGGAATTTGAATACATTTTTAGAAATACAAACATTTGAGTTAGATCAACATCACTCTCATATCTGTGAAGCTACAGCCAGCCATGCTGACATGGTTGGGAATTTGTTTGGCCTGAAGGCTCCCGACCCATTTATATGGGTTCCTACTAGTCTTTTGTCTGATTTTTTTTTACATTTATTTTAAGATAATCTCTATGATGGCAGAAAGCCAAAAAAAATTTTTGGTCTAACATTAAAGCGGTTCTTTATACTGTTAGCTTAGCATAAACACAGGGAAGCAACTTATCTGATAAAGTCAGAAAATAACCACCTAAAAACCCGTCTAATCCCCCGCTAACTAATACATGATCTCATGTTTGTTTAATCCACACAAAAACATAAGAACAACCTTTTCTTAATGGGCCAGCAATTTACTCAACCTTATAACATGTTAATTAGAGAGCTGATAGGTCAGTATCTGCTGTAAGAAAGCTGGCTGTGGTGCCACCACTGAGCTTTACTACCAGTTTCTCCCACTTGCAGTACTATAACGAAACAAAATCTTATGAGGCCCAAAAAGCCTTTTACATTTAGAAGAGCGACATCTGTAATACTGTTGACAGGATGCCTAAAACTGCAAATAAGGTTTCTTTTTCACTAATCCACTCCCCCAGTGTCCAGAAGAGTGTCTTTTATTTATTTATTATTTATTTATTCTTTATAATGTCTGTAAAGACTGTATATAAAAGATTGACACAGCTTCTGGGTCTGAAAAGTGAAGCACAAGTACCTTTAAACCACCATATTTTCTAATGGCCAGCAGGGGGCAACTTCTCTGGTTGCAAAAACAAGTCTGCTTGTATAAAAATCTAGGAGAAAATGAAACTTTGGCTCGCCTGATCTGTGACCTCAGTAAACACCTTTCTGATGAGTTTATGATCTCAGTCACTAGCTGCAAGTCTTATTGGATAAAACATGCATGCTACACTCCTCATTTTCACAGCCAGATCCATCCCACGCTCATGAGATCTAGTTTTGAAATGCTAAAATATTGACTGCAAAAATGCTCAAAGTTACTGTGACGTCATGCAGTTGTGCATGACGTCACAGTGACTTTGAGCATTTTAAAAACAGTGTTATATTGAAAATGTTTTTAAAGAAATGATTCCATTATAGGCTAACTACACCTTTCCAAGTAGAATATCACACAGCATGTACAGAGTGGTACTCACAAAGGCTTTCTTGGTCCTTTTCTTTAAAAATGAGAAATTTTGGTTAGGGTTTCTGCTTCACCTATACACACATCTGAACTAAAGAATGTGTGTCTAGGTTTGAGTCAAGGCCAGAGTAAAACTTTTATTTAAGAACAGTTACTTTCTAAAACTGTCCTGTTCTCCTGCATGAAGTACTGAAACAAAATGCTTGGAGACATAGCTCTTTATCTGGTGTTTCGGATCCCACATACGAAGTGGAAGATAGTTATCACGAGACATGAATAAAAGAAGTAGATGAGTCAGATAATTTTTTAAGGTATCAATTTGAGCTGTGCAACTGTCTTGTGAACTACTGGATAATTTGACCTCTTCAGGCTGGAGCAGTTATTCAACTAACTGATTAGTCGGGATAACATAACGTAGTGCACTTCTAAGACATATGCAACTGCAAGTAGTGATTTCTTACTAGGAAAAAATGAAGAAAACAATAAACTGTGCTAGTGTGTCTTGTGGTTATTTGCAGATAAAGCATTCATATGTCTTTCTTAGTGCACACCCAGAGGAGAAAGATTTGATTATTCTCCAGCATACCAGACATGGAGGCAGGCAAGAACGGCCAGGAAAATGCCACAAAGGAGAGCAAAGGGCACAGCAAACAGCAAGGAAAGGCACTGGTACGTCCAAATACGAGTCCTCTCAAAGCCAACAACGCTGTAAATCCATACTTGGTCTATGCTGTGAGGTGTGTTGGGTTCTGCCAACACGTCGCTGACCTCCACCTGCAGGCAGGAAACCGGAGAGAAAGCCAAAAAAATAATTTTCGTTTACTTAGAGAAAGCTAGGGGGAAAAAACAACTACACACACACACACACACACACACCCCCCCAGATATTTGTTTATAAGAAAAGGAAAAAGCAGACCCCACAAGCTTAATGAAGCAACGTAGATATGGTAACCAAACCAGCGGCAACTCACCAGCTTCCCCCTGCTGGGTCCAGACCGTGTCTCCCGCAGGGCATAAACGTCTCCACAGACGGAGATCTCCCTCCACAGACCTTGCTTGGGGTCCTCTGGGAAACCCTGTGGGTGCATCACTAGCACCCCATTAGTGGTGAGGCCATCCATGTGCCCATCAGGATTTTTCCATTTGGTTGCTTTCTCCTGTGACAGCAAAGACATTAAAGTATAAGAAGGATACATTTAAGAAAATATTTTTTTTGTGTCACTCATACTATTATGCCCAGCCTGTAGAGTGCTGCTCTTGTCTTATTTTCAGACAGAGAAAGTCCAAAAAAGGGGAAAGAACTTACGGTTCTTTTGCAATTAAATAAACAGGGCATCACAACAGAATTCACACAGTGCGAAAGCCTTTTCTCCCTCTTCCACCCTTCCATGGTGACCATTTCTGATTGAGTCTTAACTGAAGATAATTTATCTGAATTTCAGGAGTGGGACCACACCTCATACACTCCCCTTCCAGTTCTCTGTCTATATATGACCCCCCTGTACTACAAGCTGTTTGTTCTTGATTTCGTGCCCCACCTTCTCTCCCTTTTTCAATTTATTCACCTCTCATTAGTACATGGGGGATCTGCCCAGCCCGGGAGCTGCCGCCAGTCCCCTCTGAGGCCTTCCCCCAAACTGCAGCCTCAATTCATGCTTACACCATCTGCCATTATCTGCTAGAAATGCTGTCAAATCTAAATGAGGATGTGGTCCCAGCTAGTGAAATGAACAGTAGATGGATCATGTGACGGGCCAGATGCATCTCTCAGGTCCTGTGTCAGTTCTTTGCTGCATTTTTTCCTGTTTCTTAATGACACAACTTTCAGATACTTTTCATCTGCTGTAGATAGTTTTTTAGCCCTGCTACTTCTTCTTTTGTCCTCCACTGGTCCAGTTTCCTCTGATTCTTTTAAGTACTTCCTACACACCATGCCAAGATATGCCAAGTTTCCAGCTCATATCTCTTTGGGACTCACCTTGTTGGTGCAAAAATATTATTTTATGCCTGTCAAACGGTGTTATCTTTGGCATTTTCCATAGATTCAACTAAAGAAATGGGAACAAATGATGTGTTCTTGTGATAAGCTGTTCTTATCAAAGTACCTAAAGATACAATTAAAAATTAAATGAAAGTCTGGCTCCTTAGAAGCAACATATAAAGAAATGAGGGGTGGTGCAAGACTTTTGCACAGCACTGTAAGTCACTAAAAAGTACACTATAACACACTACTAAATAGTGTGTTATAAATGAGAGCAAATATAACATTAATAACACATCAAGCCTTTTTTTCCAGGCTTTTGGGCCAAAAGTTTCTCCAGTGTTTGGCTAGTCATACACCATAATTTTTGTCAGCCCGTTTCATGGAAAGTTAACCCTCTTAAATCATCATAATATGTACAGTACAAAAGAAACTGGGACTCAGTTAGATTTTTCAATTACTTAAAATCTAAAATATTCTTTTAATAGAAACCTTTGTTGCTGGATTCTGAGTCTACTCACCCCCAAGAAGATATTTTTAGAGGAGTCAAAGCCTGCAGCATAGATGCGTGCAGTATAAGGCGGGTTGCGCTCACACACTATTCTGCAGGCAAAACGGGAAATGGTGCTGGGAGCAATAGAAGGATCTTCACCCTCCTTTCCTCCTCCAGAGGTGTCTGTCACCACAAAGTCAATGGGGCATTCTGTGGAGCGTCCAATCTGCAGGGGACAGCACAGAAAAATACTATTAACTGAAACAAATGTCTCATTAAAATGTTATTGGTAAGTGGAGTTATTTGTTCATGATTTTATGGCTTTGTGTTATCTGGGCAAGATGGTTCATCATTTGTTTAAAAAAAAAAATCTGTGACACTAATATAAGAGCAGAAGCGTGTGCATAAAAATAGACTTTCTTGGAGCTATGACACAAAAGCCTTTATTTATTTAATACTTAATGGTCACAGTTCTAAACCAAAATAATCTACCTACTGTAGAATTTACTTTGATGGCATTACATAACAGTATATTTTAGGAGAAACTTGCACATGACCACAGTTCTAGGATTACGTTTTGCTGTAAATCCTCTCATCATTAAAGAAAAAAAAAAAAAAAAGTTGACCTTGTTTTTTTGGTGTGTTACCTGGAACATGTCTGTGTTGTTGTCATGGCAGTACTCCACCACCACAGTCTGGTTACGGGACAGTGTGAAAGAGATGCTGTGCTGCCCCCTGCTGTGCACCGCCTGCAACAACAACAGCAGCAACAATTTGTGGTAAAGGACTCATTTTCTGGAAGCTTCCTTCATTTTCTTAACCACCCATATTCTTAAGCAAAACACACTGTTATTCAAAAGGCAATAAAATGTATCTACATTCATGATTTTAAAAGGTGTCATTAAATTAAATCAGTATGTGGAAATGGACTGGCATTTGTCTTTGGACTGTGGGTGGAAGCCAGAGTACCCTGAGGAAATCCACGCAGACACAGGGAAAACATGCAAACTCCACCTCACCCTGATTCAGGAACCTTCTTGATGTGAAGCCATGGTGCTAACCACTGCACCACTGCACCATCATCCAAGTAACAGCAGCATTTAACAATGATGTGATGGTGATCTACTAAGAGCCAGACTGACAGATCAGCCGGCGAATAATGACCTATTACAGATACTAGATGACGTGTGTACTGATTTGAAAACCTTTCTTTGTTGTTGTTTCTTGCAAAGAAAAATGCTGAATAAGATAGTTAAAAGAGTCTAGACGTGGTGTCATCGCACAGATTCTCTTACAGAATCGGCTCTCAGCTTCTTAGATGGCGGTGCCGTGTGGTTTTCATGGTAAGTTAACCAGTTTGTGAAATACAATACCAGAAATCTGATCACACTCATGTTCAATTTCATTAAGTATGCCACTGAAATCGAATGCAATCCAATACAACAGCTTTGCCACAAATTCTACTTTGTCAAAAAATTCCAGCTTTTGTGATCATTCTTTTTTTAAGGTGGTGGTGGTGTACATGATAGCATTAATTTTAGGTGATCCTGATATTTTGCCTCACTCCACGGGGATGTTAGTTAGCATGGTTCTGCAGCTTATAGCAGGGCTGGGCAGGCAATTTTCTGGTGGACAGCTGAATGGTATCAAAGAGAGCCACAACACCGACCTGGCCAGTGAGCCACATGGTAAGAAACCATGAGACTGGAGGGGCCAGAGCTACATGATTAAGACCCCAGTATACCTGCCGCGTTGGTCGCTTCGCACACAGCCAGTAACATTATCACACAGCCACTTCCATTTATGCTTGCTGTTATGGCGCAGGTGTCACCCACTCAGACAAAACTTCCACATCAGCGCTGATATAGGAGAAGAAATCAAAACTGGAAGCAAAGAAATTGCCAAGTTTTTTCCACAAGGTCTCGTCTTTTTAAAAGATCGAGAGGTGCACAACCAGCAGAAACTGCGGTTTGCGACACCACACGGCGAGTATAATGGAGCCCTTGGCAGCGGCTGAACTTTTAAAATAAAAGTGAGTGGCTTGTCGACTGGTAAACTGATCATAGGTGGTGCTGTTATCTTGAAAAAATAAAAAATAAAATAACATTAAAAAAAAAAAAAAAAAAAAAAAAAAAAAAAAAAAAAAAAAAAATATAAAAATTAAA
>VUQS01004894.1:17554-30835 GCA_015108495.1 Heterochromis multidens
TAATTTTCCTTTCACTGCTTACCAGATAAGCCAGTCATGTTATGTTACATCTTTCATCTTCCTTTCAAAACCGTATGTGATATGAGCTAATGATATGTTATGCATTCATTTGTAAGGGATGAGTGGGTGAAAATGACCATATATTCCATGGGAAAAATATTATAATAAATGTTACAGGAATTTATTTGAAAATCCAGAGAAGATCAAGACGTACAAATCTCTGAGGTGTTCCACATTTTAGCATTTAAGACCTGGTTTTTAGACTGTCTATTACCTAAAAGGTCACAGTTTTAAGTAGACAAAGAAACAATGTGTTGATTAACAAGCATGTGTCACATTAAATGTCCTTAGGTAAAGGCACTAAATGCATACCTGCTCAATGATAAATATGTAGTATTGAATGCATAAGGAATGCTAACAGTGCTGGGGTGCCTTTTTGTGGGTATGGGATATCTCAAGGACAAATAAAAACACTGTCATTTTAAAAGTGGTTTACATGTAACACAAAAGACTGAATATCATCACAGTAAAATATGACAGTTGTAAGCTGTAAAGAGATGGTCTTCACATACACATAAAAGACACAATTACCTGACTTTTTTTTTGACATTTCTTATTTGTAAAACATTTTTCAGAGGTAGCAATCCCTTATCTCTGATTGTGCCAGTTTTTAATGGGAAATCTTGTCATTCACAGAGTGAATTATGATTCCTTTTGATTTTTATTTGTGTATTATTTGTTTATTTATCAGTGTGATGAAACCCTTTGATTTGTGAAGATTTTAGTTCAGTGGATTTGCCAAAGTCAGCTGCTCCTCTCTGGTTGTTTTAAACCATAAATAGCTTCTTTTACCTAGATTTTTTTTATACTAATATAGAGAAGTACTGGCAATACTGTTATATGGAATTTTATTAAAGTTGCTTAACCATAAGTGTTTTGGTAACTTTTTAATTTTGGTTTTGAAGCCATGTGTCAGGAAGCGATGGCCTGTTTCCTGAGCATGGCCACTTGACAAAGTAGTTCAATCTCTGGAGATGAAAACATAATTCATAGAAGACTAAAATTTCACAACATGCAAAGTACTTGGCAATTATTATTGAAAACAATGGGCTATTTATAAAAAGACAGCTGGAAGATTTTTTTCTAAATAATATGTTTCATTTTTTTTTAGAACCAGCGATGCTACAGTAAGCTGAAACATAACCAATAAGATTGAAATATCAACACACAAAGAGGAATACTTACCGGAACATACACAGAGAATGCATGCCAAGATCTGGACCTTTGAAACATTCATGTTTCCACCAGATGTTTACAGAAACAGCCTAGAAATCCACAACATCTGTTTGGTAATGTGTTGTTAACCCGTTATCAGGTCAGAACCAAACCTAACCTGTAAGCTAGCTTTACATAGACACAGAAACGTGCACTAAAGCTGTAGCAGTCACCTTAGAGCTGAAGTGAGTTGTGGGACGGTGGATCATCCAGTATGTGAGCTCATGTTTCTCATGGTTGACTCCACTTCCCCCACCCAACAACATCCCAGCCTCTCAGCACGCGTCAAGGCAGAGGAGACAGCTGGGAGTGTGTGTGTGTGTGTGTGTGTGTGTGTGTGTATGTACTGAATATACACAAATCAACATAATCATCATTTTCTCTCACAGATTCCAACGTTGCATCTGTCAGTAAAACAGGGTAACAGAGAACAGTCAGAGATAAAGACAGTTTGGGTCAAATCAGTGAAGACAAACACACTAACACTTTAGGAGACAGACAGGAAGGCCAACAGGAGGACAGCTGATAGCTGTCACTGGTGGAATGGGAAGCATGTCCACACATGCTGCTAAGCTGTAATACACACTCTGCAGACAGACATACAGATACACACTATACCCACTACACTGCCAGCTTGCCTGAAATGCAGTGTGTTTCAGATTGACTGGTATTAAAGCTAACAAAAGTTTTTCTTCTTCTTAATGTGAATTTTATTTTGTTAAAGATGACTTAGAGTTGTTTTATGTTGTTAAAAAATGACTGACTTTTCTTGATCAAGGCAGTTTATTTTATTTTTGTGAAATGATTTTCATTACTATTGTAAAAAGCTCTCCTTTTTTCCTTTTGATTACTTCTGTCAGACTTTTTAAGTATACGTGTGCACTTAATAAATAACCATACAGCTTCAAATCACACATCAGGTTTTTATGTTACTTTGGGCTTTTATTATGTTGTTTGATGGATTGGAAGAGCAGTCTAGACAATTAATCATGATTTTTAGTTGCTCATTTTTTTTAACAGGACTTTTTAAAATTCAGCAAAAAGGTATGATTAATTCAACAAAAAGTGGAAATTGTACATTGTTTTTATAATAGGAGATTTGTTAGGAGATAATATAACTTAGATTTTTTTTTTAAGGCTATTACATTTCCCAAGGAGTGTCTGGGAAATGTGGGGAAGTAACTTAAAAAAGCCAGGGAGGTAAATGTAGTAATAAAATAAATATTTTTAAATTAAAATTTATAAGAAGTTTTTTCCACTTCCAGGGTTGAAAAATGAAGATGTGGAAGTGGCAAAAACTTCAGTTCCTCATTAGCCACGTGAGGCTGGCTACAAAATCAAATAAATACCAGAGACTTAAAAGGCCCAACTTTAGGGAATTAAATAGCATATTTACAGGGTGGTACAAAAGATGGTTTTGGCCTCTACAGATAGTTTCCCCCTTCATCAGGCAGGTAGGCTTCACCGCTGCTCACTGAACTAGACCTCTCCACTGTGTTTGTACTGTTAGTGCCTTTTGAAATATTCTTAATGGAATTATCTGACACCTGCTGTGTAGTACAGACTTGCTTTAGTTTTGGTTAATAAAATTCTAGTATTGATGTGATTAGCACTAAGTAGGACATATGTGTGACCCACCGGTACAGTTTATGAATGCAGCTTGCGACAAACTTGTGACTGTTAGCTGATCACTCCAGCCTCTCCTCTAAATATAGTAACTTTAAAAAAAAAAAACATGGTAGTGGCCAAAATGCTAATGTTCAGGCTTCAAAGTATAGAATCAAAAAGTAATGGGTGACTTCACAGTGGCAATATTCATTTGCTAAAGTATCTGCTGTTTCCACCAAAAAGAGAGAGATGCATAACAAAACTCAGAAGCTAGTCAAATAAGTGAGTAAGCCAAAAAGTTAATCAATAAATAAATAATAATAATTAAAATGAGTGGAGTAAACCACCATGGTCGCACAGCTCAAACAAAGCAAAGATAAAGAAATTCTGACACTAAGGCACTCCTCTCCCTGATCCTAAACACTTCCTAAACTAACTGCTAAGTGGAATTGGCTGCAAAGGAGGGTGGTACCTAAGGCCTTGGAGAGAGAGCATACTGTCACAGCACAAACATCTTCTAGGGCTGTAACACTGCTAATAACAACAGTAGGAAGAATTATTTTATCAAGACTGGCAACTTGTTGTATCCAGACTGTGGTCATGTTGCTTTTCATCCACTGGATGGCAGGATTTATTTGGTTGAGAACAGCAGCTTAGCGCATCAAACCAGAGACAGATTTTACGAGAATATGAGTCTGAATGTGAGCCACATTAAAACTGTCTCAAGCTTTTAAGTGGGAGCAGTAGTATATGCTCTTGTAACAACAAACTGTGAATTTGGCTCTTTTTAATACCCAATTCAGAAAGTTTGTCACAAAGTCCTGACCATGGTGACACAAAGCTGGTTTATCTCCTCACATGATATGCATTTGTATGTGATGAAACTGCTCAGATCAGAAGCCTTTTCACAAATCAGCAGGTTTTATGATTAGACTGGGCAGCCATTAGCAGCTGTGAGAATAAAAATTTAATGTAGCTCAACCTCTAAACTCGGATGGACCACAGAGTAAAATATGACACCATTACCGTTATATTTAAATATTTTGAAGAAGCAAATGAACAACATTTTATGCTGATAATCAAAATAACTCAGGGATTCAAATGTTACTTCACATTAAATGTGTACCAAAGGAGACGTGAATTTTTCACTGCTAGAACACACACCTTTTAATTCCTTAACAGAAAATCCTAGTGATGAAAGCAATCCACAGCCAGACACATGAAATGGCAAACAACTTGTGAACAGTAGTATATCGTGGTCATTCATTAGTCTGCACACACTGTATTGTACTTTTATTCTCACTGCGTTCAAATCAAAATTGAAATTGGACTTTATCAAAGGCAAATGTAATGCCTTTTTTCTTTATAATCCCCTTGATAGTAAATGCTCATCATATAAACACATTTCAGCCAGAAGTTATGTAGCTAATCTTAGTCAAGAGTTTTGCACTTCCCATTAATGTTAGTTGTTAGGTGGACTTGTGCTCAGAAGAATCACAGATTACAGTACACTGACATTATAGCGTGTGATTAGTGCATAGTAAGTCACTCAGTTAATAAATATTTATTTAAATAACTCATAAACCTGAATGAACTAACCGCTGTCCACAGTAGATGGCAGTACAAGACTAAGAAACAGCAGGGCTTGATGGCACTATGGCCTACACTTAGTGTGTGTCTGTGTGTGTTTGCCTCTTTTCCCCCTTATCTAGAACTCTGTGCTTCTCTCTGCCAGTCTGTACATTTCCTCTAGGCTTTCTCTCTGTCTGGCGCACTAGTTTCTCATGTCTTTATGTGTTTTGCTTCCTGTCTCTGGTTCTGTTCAGGACACACACGCGCACACACACTAAACTCTAGTTTTCAGTCTTTCCTCTTTCTTGTAAAAACTGATACTGATCTTTGAAGGGAATATGAAAGAGCACTTTGAGATGAGTGGTGATAGCCACCTGCCAGTGTCTCACATAAATCTCTGAATTAAATGTCATGGCGAATTTACATTATTTTCATTTATACAAACCCATTCTGGCCTAAAATTATTACCCAAAGTTTTACTGTTTTATTCTTTGTACTGCTGACAAACCAGCCCACCAAGGTACTGCCAATCAAGACTCTACATCTACACACTCTACCACCTCTTGTCACATCTCATTTTATAAAACTAGATTTCTGAAAAGAGCCTCGTTATTAAAAGGAAGTTTAATTATGGTAACTTACAACAGACCAGTAACAACATTTTTCTGGAGGGTTAAGTGACACATTACATGACTTGTGTTGTCTGTGTTCATCTTAGACTACAAATTTTTCCTGATGAGCAACCATGATTTAATATGACTCTAGACTTACTTGAGGGTTATTTAACAGACACACAGACATGATGCTCTAATTAGAAAAGTTGGTGGGGAAGGAAGCTGTGAAAGAAATTTGGTGTTGGTGCATCACAAGGGGTTAATTTACTTTCAGTGAGAGGAAGTTGCCTAGCTATTGAAAGTACACTCTTTGATTTGAAAAAAATAACCAGCCTTGCTGGGTTGAACCAGGTTACACTGGTTCACTTTAGCCAACCTAGTAAATAAAAGTAACTTATATAAGCATTATTGTTGTGTATGCTTTTATGCAAGGTCACAATAAAGGCGCATTTAATTTTTATTTTATTTATTTATTTATTTTGGCCAAAATATATCTCCCTGTAATCTTGCTGACAGACCAAATGAACAGCTGTGATCACAGATGCCATTAAACTCATTGAAATCTTTTGAAATTGTTGATTTGTTTAAATTAAATGTTCCTTGTATGATTACATAATTTACATTTCCTCCTACAATGTAAATTATCTTCCTTACTCTACTCCTTGTGCCATGATTTTTAATTTTTTTTTGTGTTCCTTTTTTGATCGCCACTTGTTGGTTGCTTGTTCTTGGTTAGTCTCCGTCTCTGCCCTTCATTTATAAGAAGAGAGATGTTCTGCCAATTTATAATCTTTTTTGGGGAGGCTAATTAATGTCTAAGGGCTTGTAGTGTCGAGAATAACTGCTGGCAATGCAAAGTGTGCAGGTCTCGAGCTAAACTTTTCTTGTCAGCTGTTGAAGCTGCTACAAATGAGCCAAGGATACTGTTGATTGACATATGACAGGGTCGTAAATACATTAGAGGGTTACCTGGAATGCCTTCTGCAGAATTCTGCATGTGAAGTTTGTGGTGGCCCTATAGATTAGTGGTTTACACATTCACCTAACAAGTGAAACAGCTCTGGTTTGATCCCAAGAAGGGCATTTGGTGTAAAAAAAAAAATTGCTAAATTAAACATGTGGTGCTACCCATTGTAGCAACCCCTTGTTAATAAGCAAACAACTGAAAATAGCATTTTATATGTAAAGCTTGTGTTGGGCCATTGTTTCAGTGGGTTTAGTTATGGTGACTGAGTGTGGACCCCATTCTTTGCTACCATATTGAGCAATGTGCTGGAAGACCGAACTAAAAGTGCATCGACTACCATGTTGAAACTTTCTGATGCGGTTGTAGTTATGTCATGGTAGGTGCAATTTCTTTTATGTTAAATTGTGTGATCAATTAATATCATGGAGTTGTGTATAAATAGCACGCTACTTCTAGCACTTTTTTGGCTTTTCTTTTCTGGTACTTTTAAGATTTATTTTGTGGCTTTTTAGCCTTTATTTTTGACAGGACAGTAGAGTAGACAGGAAAGCAGGGAGAGAGAGTCGGAGGAACGACACTCTGTTGTAGACTTTCAGTATATGGATTGCCTGCTCAACCCACTGAGCTACACTGGTGCACCACTTTTTCTGGTACTTTTGAAGGCTTTTTCCACTTTTTATTTAGCATTGATCAATCAATCAATCAATCAGTTGACATGCAGATACACAGAATGACTCAAGGAGTTATTCATATACTATTTCATGATACTTGACTGGGTGAAAGAATATTTGTTCAGGGTTTTTGAAAAGTCATGATATTTGTTTTCTTCATATTTACTACCAATGCTCAATGTAAGTATTCTACTATATATGGCTGTTCCTATAATCCTTGTTCAGTAGAGACAGTAGAACAGGGTTATCAGCATAAAACAGACTTCTCTCTTTTTAGGAGGGGAGAGCCAGGAGCAGCCCATTAATCCAACTGAACAGTAAGTTTATTTAGACACTTATTCAATAAATTGGATTTAAATTGCAACACTGACAAACAACTCTTTCCTGGGTTCAAATTCTGTTTGTTTGTCTCCAACTGGGTCTAGACAGCGGTTTTCCAAATACATTCATTTAATCAGATCATACAGTTGCTAACCCCACAATCAGTGAAGTCTGTAATAGTCATGCCTGTTAGGTAGCTTTTATAATATAAGCAAAACATACACTGAAAGAACACATTCATGGAAATTATTTCACTTCCACTTATTGGTGAAGAGTAGTCAACCCTCAGTGACCCTGTCATCCCAGCCACTTTTTCATCCAGACTTATTTGGCCTTTTGCTTTTGTAAGTATTGCTAATGTTACAGTTTCAGTTGTTGAACTGCTTCATTTTTGTTAACATCTCCATTCCCATGAGATCATGTGAAGTGGTAAATTGCTCCCTCTGGCAAAACAGTTTTAAATATCCTTTAGTGTCGTATTTTTATATCTTTTTGTATCTGTGTTTGAATTTTGAGAGAAGAGAATATGACATTTCCCCTTATGTGTATGACGCAACCAGTTTCTGATAGGCTAACCGACATTATTAGTCAGTTGGAGGCACTGCCTCTCTGCTTGACATCATGGTGAAATCAAAAGAAAGATCACACAAGTCTAGTTCATTCTTTGAAGCAATTTTGAATAGTGCGCAAACATAAACATCACTGGACCATACAGCCATTATATAACTCAGGATGGAGACATAATCTGTCTCCTACAGATGAAAGTAAAATCAATTGTAGAATCACACCAAAGGAGCTCATGAAGATGTTGAAAGAAACTGGCATAAAAATATCTGTATTCACAGTAAAATACGTCATATCAACATAACCTAAAAGGCTACTTAACAGGGAAGAAGCCACAGCTCCACAACTGACATAAAAAGGCCAGACTAAGGTTAATGATGACCTACTTTTAGATGTGTACACCGCATATAGATAAAATCTCAGTATGTTTTGAGTTTGTCTATAGTGAGGAAAAGCAAGGGATTGATTTTTTTTTTTTTTTTTTTTTTTTTTTTTTTTCCTTTTCAGCGAAATTTTGATTGTTGCACACTATTTTCAAAAACATGAATCTGTACTGAAAAAGGGTTAAAAGCAGACTTTCTTATGTATGTTCTGTTTTAAATCCAACTGCAGCAAGCAAAGTACAATATGACACCACAAGTGTTTGGTAGGCTTAATTGACACTGATCTTATATAAATACAGCTAACTGTCAAAACAAGAACATCCCAAGTGATTTTATTTAAGCTGCACCGGTTCTTGTTTGAGAGTCAAAATTGGATGACAAGTAAAAATGTAATGCTTTAATATGACTACATGTAAAGATTCTTCAAAAACCAGGATTTGGTTCATACCTTGATGTTTGGGCCACCTAATTTTTCTGTAAAGGGAAGGAATAACTAAAAAAACAGGAAGAAAAATCTTAAGTCTTACAACTTTTTATTTACTCAGCTATTATTCAGGCCAACTGAATGACTGGAAAGAGTCCAACCACAAACTCAAAACTGCTTCATTTTAATTTGTTGTTCAGGGTAACATATTGCAGATACAGATAGTTTGTTTGTTCAATATACTGTTTTCTAAAGCTGTGGTGTTGATGGTTACCACAGCTGTTGAATGAAACTGGACTGGAACATATGAGGTGAGGTGGGAGTAATATTTCATCCATGCAATATGCTGGAAGTTAAACTCTGAATACTTTCAGATTAGAAAGAGCAGATTTCTCCAGCTGGCTAAACGATGTCTGGTGAAGAGCTTACATTCCAGTGGTTGGAGTCTAAAAAGACCAGACAGAAATATGTTTAACATATGTTGAATGAAAATGCTTGCAATTTGAGGTGCTTGATGAAAATTTGAAGTGCTGTGTGAGAGGATATAGGCCTGTTTACTCAGTCTGTGGTGATGTCATTCATTCATTTCAAATATTTTCCTATATAAAAACAACTGATAATCACATGGATATAACAGACCACATAAAGGAAGTGAGAGGAGAAAAAAGATAGACATGTTAAAGAAACAGGGACAAGCATTCCAGCCGAGCGTAGCCAGAGATTTAAAAAAATGAAATCTATTTTATAGGGTTTTGAGATAGGCCTTTGTTGTGAGACACCAGCAAGAGTATTGAAAGTGTCCTTACGAGGCACAAAAAATCAATTTCATCCTGCCATGGTCTCTGTAAATGTGGCTTTGTGTAATAAATTATTTTGTGTAATACAAATACTGCCCTAAGAGGATGGTTATTTGTAAGGATAGGAAAATATGTGGATGTCTTCAAGATTATTGGGTATTTTTTTAAATATAGTAGAATAGAGAGGATAAAAGATGGAAGTTGCGTAACATTTTTTTCTACACATCACCAAAAATGAAATGTGTTGCGTCACACGTTTCAGCTCTTCAGGGAGGTGCAGTTGCACAGTCAGCCACAGAGTATCTATGGCCCCAGGAGAAATCTAAGGTAAACTGTTGAAGGTTATTTGACCAGAGTAAACTGGTGTCAATGGAAGCAGCAGATGGCATAGACTAAAATGAAGAGAGAGAGATAACTGATTAACAGGAGACAGTCGTCAAAAAGCAGCCAGACTGCTTGCTGTCATATTGTTGAGGAGAAGGAATAAGTCTCTGACTTAAAGTTATGTGGATGTATGAGACCCTGTCTTTGGGAAGTATTCCTATCAGGATCACAGTACCCTGAATGAGCTTAGAAATGATTTATTCAGGTCAGATGTCTAGCTCACATGAAAATGTGAACATTATTCCTTTTCATATTATTCTTTGCATATGATATTTTTCTATGCTTAGAAAAAATGTCTGAACTGTTTTTGGAAGTTTTCTGTTTGGTGTATTGGATAAGGCGCATACCATACGAGAGAGATCATATGTTGAGAAGACACAACAGTCAAAGAATCCTGCGTAGAAGTCTATGGAAGCTTAAAGAAACACTACTTAAGGTGGGTGTCCTGTCCAACAGAGGCAATCAACATCCAAAAAAGGGAAAATACAGTTCGATATTCACAGGGAATATATTCAATGATTCTAAAGACTGCACCCCAACCTGCTCTCAAATGACATTCCCAAAGTTGTAGCAGACTTGTGACATGCTATGTTTACCTAGTGCAGTTTGTGTTGGACCTCCTTTTGCTTATTATTTAAAGGAATTCTACACAAGACCTTTTGGCTTTGCATGTTTCTCGCTTTTGTACAGCAGTATCTAATTTCACAGCACCACGTGCACTGGACTGATCAGACGCTTGATAGTTAGAAATGCATTCTTCTTCTGTTTTTGTTTAATGTTGGTTGGTAAATAGCTTAGTTGCATCACTGCCACCTTCTAATGTAAAAACAAAGGAGGATACACATTTTAAGACAAAAATAGTCACATTAACTTTTCTTTTTGTTTATTTTTTTACTCAGATTACTCAAACATTTGAAAGTCATGACCATCTCTAATCTGAAATGGAAAACAACAATCACTCATGTTGATCCTTTCTCACATCATGTTACACCGTTTATAAAATCAACAGTGGATTTTCAAATCTTGTGTGTAGTCAGGCCACACTTGGCTTGATGCATTCACTAATTGTTTCTTCAGTGTTATAGGGATATTCAAGTATTTGTGCAATATACACTGAATAGTGTTTCTTGGAATGTTGGCCAAAAGGCACTAAATGGTCAAAGCAACAAAAATAATTACCCAGCTACATGAGATCCAAATACAACAATGTCAAGGGGTTCTATCATTACAAAATCGAGACTGTGTTTTTTATTGTTGTGTGCTTATATACCATGACGGTGAGCAAAATTGACTTTGCTAGAAAATATGCTCAGTAACTCAACTCTCTGACTCCACACAGTATGAAAGTAGAAGGCAAAAGACAGAAGAGATGGACAGGAAGTGAGATTTAATTTTTCTTTTTTGAGGGCATGTGCCCATCTTTCTTCTCTGCTGCTTTGAGTTTTGTGCTGATGATTCTTTGAAGTAGGAAAAAGTCTCACTTGCTCTTTTGTTTCAAAGAAACTCTATTAGGGAAGGAAAGTCAAAATCCAGTGTCCCCTTGAACAGGCCCCAGGTGAGAGATGATCACTTAAGTCCCCAAATGCCAAGAGTCCTAGTATTTTTTAATTAGCCTCAATTCTTGGTTGAGATACTATATTTACTTGCTTTTTGTCCTTGTAAGATGGGAGCATTGATGTGTTTTTAATTTACCTATATCTACTAAGTTTGGTCCCTGGTGGGCATGAGGTAATGTGATCATCTTGTTGTTCACAACAAGTAGTTTTAGTTTGTTAAAGTGTCTAATTACAAAGATTGAAATCTATGTCCCACCAATATTTTTTTCAGTCTCTGTATCAGTTTAATAGCAAGAGAGGAACTTTTTTTTGTTTTTACTGCATTGAAATCAAACCATCAGGATTTTAAAATACTGTGGTATACTATAATATGAAAGTAATCTGACTTCTGCAAATATAAAAAAGGGAGAAAATAAAATATTTTTGGCAGACTGACAGAACCAGAAGTATATTTTTAGTAAGGTTAGGTCTGTTGGATGTATAAATTCTTATGATATGTAATGTAGCCTTAAGTTGTTTCAAACATATAGTACATACATGATTTACACAAATGTCACAGGTACAGTTCATGAGTGTATGTATCATTTTCTGGTTCTACTTCTCCCCAAATGACCACCAATAACTACCTTACATAAATTAATTCCCTCTGTTACAGTAAAGCATGTCAGAGGAGCCATCGCAGTGCTGATTAACTTTAAAGAAAAAAACAAACATAATTAATAGACCAGTAGCCTAGCAGGCTGTTAAAGAAACAAGAAACAAAAAAAAAGAAACACAAACACATGAAAGGCATTATCTATACTCTTATCTAACAAAGAACTGCTTTATCTCTTTACATAAAATAGGACAGTCTCCACTTTATTTGTCTCAACACTATCCTCCTTTACCACAGTGATGAAGAAATCTAAATGTAGTGTCAAAATTTTCATGCAGCATCCAAGCTGAAAGTACAAAAGCAGAGTCCTACAAAGGAGGAGAAAACTTTGAAGCTTGCATGGCCAACCCTGTGAGCATGCTCTAGCTGATGGACAACAACTGGTGCACTGCCAAAATATTCAGGGTGGAGTTCACCCTCTAGTATTTTTGTTCTCAGAATGCAAGTGCACTGACTTAAATAGAGTTCAATAATGAGAGATCGTTTGAAAGAACTCAACATGATTTATTGAAATACAGAGTTTGAGTGACTCCGAAGAAGCTAAATATCAGAGTGGAGTCCAACGGTGGTAGGAAGTAGGATGGGACCCTCCGGAGTCTAGACACTGGTGGCGCCAGAGATGAAGCAGGTGGAAACTTAGATGAGGACCAGATAAGGTTGAGATGAGGAGGAGGCAGGTCGCACGAATGACAGTCTGAAAGGCAGAATGACAGAACCCCACTGAGATTTAAAGCACGCCGAAAAGCAGCTGATTGCCTCGTAGATGGCAGGCAGGAAAATGATTGGACCAGAGTGATGATGACAGAATAAGGTTTGACAGCATGGGAAAGCAGAAGTGATGTAAAGAATAGACTAGCAGCCCCAAAACCCAAGAATGCAGCAAATTAATGAATTAAAATCTTCCTCATTGAATTTGCACATAAGCTTAATAATTTCTAACAATTTAGTGTATAACAGAGCATACCAAAGTCCTTCTAGAACAAAGAAACAGCTAGGTAGCCATCTTGAAATGATTCCATTTGATTAATTTGAAACCCCAATCTTAATGAACTGGGAGAGAGCTGTAACTTGAATTTCAAGGAGAATGAACACACATGGAATTATGTAGTAAACAAAAAAGTGTGAAATAACCCAAAACATGTTTTATATCTTAGATTCTTCAAAATAGCCACCCTTTGCTCTGATCACTGCTTTGCACACTCTTGGCCTTCTCTCAATGAACTTCATGAGGTAATCACCTGAAATGGTTGTCACTGCACAGGTGTACCTTGTCAGGGTTCATTTGTGGAATTTCTTGCCTTCTTAATGGGGTTGGGACCATCAATTGTGTTGTGCAGAAGTCAGGTTGGTACACAGCTGACAGCCCTATTTGACAACTGTTAGAATTCATATTATGGCAAGAACCAATCAGCTAAGTAAAGAGAAACGACAGTCCATCATTACTTTAAGAACTGAAGGTCAGTCAGTCTGGAAAACTGCAAAAACTTTGA
>VUQS01004898.1:2481-21216 GCA_015108495.1 Heterochromis multidens
TGTAAAAAGAAAAAAAAAAAAAAAGAAAAAAAAAAAAAAAAAAAAAAAAAAAAAAAAAAAAATAAAAAAAAAAAAAAAAAAAAAAAAAAAAAAAAAAAAAAAAAAAAAAAAAAGCATGTCATTGGATTTTTCACCCCAGTCAGGGGGGAAAAGTCAACAACTCCACTAAATCAATAAATAAATTATACTTAACTCATAAGAATTTACAA
This sequence comes from Heterochromis multidens, assembly GCA_015108495.1. Classification (NCBI taxonomy): domain Eukaryota; kingdom Metazoa; phylum Chordata; class Actinopteri; order Cichliformes; family Cichlidae; genus Heterochromis; species Heterochromis multidens. Next base: position 2,691 of record VUQS01004898.1, read on the forward strand.
ACCTGTATTGGCAGCCAGATGGTTTACAAAAAGCACAGTAAGTTAACTACCTAAGGGTACAAGGGAAGGCTCAATATTTTGTGTGAGTAGTTTAATCATTTAATGATTTGATCATATTAGTCCTTATAAAATTATAGTAGGCACCCTTCATTGTTCCCTGACATTTCACAGACAAAATGATTAGGAAAATAATAGGCAGATTAAAAATAACACTAACTTCCCACAGTGTTGGTTAGTGACTGATTAAAATTATCAGGAGTGTTTAACTATCTTGGGTGCTGCTATAGCTCACTCGGTTGAGCAGGCAACCCTTATGTCGGAAGGCTGCAGGGGCCTGGGTTTGATTCTGTCCGAGACCATTTACTGCGTTTCATTCCCCCTTACTCTCTCCCTGCTTTCTCTCCTACTCTTGACTATACTGTTCAATAAACGCTAAAAAAATGCCCAACCAAATTAAAGGAGAAAAAAAAAAAGTGTTTATCTGAACATTGATTAATCAATAACAACCACAGCCACACCAAAGTCACTTTTCCCTCACATTAAATGCTGAGAGGCATAAGAGAAGTCAGTTGTCTGCTTCAGCCTCCACACTGTAGGAACTTTCCTGTATCTAGAAAGGACATAAGGGTCCTTGCATTGATCCTGAACATTTCCGTACATAACACTCAGTTTGGTATGAACTTCCTTGATCCAGTATGTCATATGAGGCTAATAATTGCAGTCAGAAGACTATTTATATAGACTTTAAAAATTTGTGTTCCAGGAATAAAAAAAATAAATAAAATTGAGGGCCCAAACTCCAGCCAGACTATTTGAAGGGGATTAGTTATTGTTTTTCAGCTATAGCATCTTCGCAAGGTTAGCCTTGAAAGCTGTTAATAATAAAAACAACCTTAAAGGGACCTATCATGATCATTTCCAGACCCTTTCTTTGTTTTTTTTTTGTTTTTTTATTCGAGAATTCAGCGACTGTAGTATCTTTTCAAAATTCACAGTTCAAAAATAATCCTTATTTATCTTCTGCTGGGCCTTGGTGCAGCCTCTTAAACAAAAAATAAGTTGCTTTACCTATCTCTTCAATAAAAGCCTGCTTTCTTCTGATTGGCTGCCCTTTGAAAACAACAGCAGCAGGTGGTTGGAGCATCGGTGCTCACAGCCAGAGTTACGTGCCTGAGACTATATCAGGCAATGTTTCCTGCAGAACTAGATTGTGTTTGTTGCGGTAACAGGACAGGGTGAAAGGCAGTGCATCTGTGGTTTCTTAAATAATTAATATCATGTACATTTTGTTAAATTAGTTTCTGATCCCATGTATTAACTTCAACTCCACTGTTTTGGATGGCAGCTAGTGACTGTACTCATCCTGCTCTCCAGGTTTGATGAGCTACAGTGTAGGAGCACCAGTTCTCCGTTTGCTATGGGTTCTGGTTAGAGACGCCCTTCAGCTTAGCCCGCTGCAGGTCTCAGGAGCAGAATAAGGACTATTGTCACCATCTGCAGTCCAAGACAGTAGAGTTCGAGTTTGTGCAACAACGAGAATCAAGACTTGACACTGAGGACTGCCACAACAGCAACTTGACCAGCCTGCCCATCGAGAAACTACAAGCTAGCTGGTTAGCCGTGTTGGAACTTTCCAAACAAGTAAATTGACTATTAGTAAATCAATCATGCAAGTGTCTTGGAGGGATGAAAAACTAATAAATTCCAAATCATACCTGGGAAGTCTGCTCAAGCATAGTGTGGGAACACTGTATTAAGAATATTCACTCTCATTGAAATCATATAGATCGAAAAGTAGAAAAAAACTGAAACTGAGATTTTAAAGCAGTCTGAAGCCTGAGCTTTTGGTTCACAGAGATTACATTTACTGTCGTCATTATTTAAGACATTTGTCATTTCTAATATGAGCCACTGTAACAGTACATACGAGAGAAAAGAAGGATCAGCTCAATAGGTTCACTTTAATGTCTAACCACAATGTTAAAAATTGCTCTACATATCTGACTTGTACTTGAGGAACTGATACAATATTTACCGGAAGAGCCCTGACAATGCTCATTCCTATAAACGAGTTTACTGATGATGTCAAACCCAGCTGGACTGCATGCCCTTATCACACACACTTAATCTGCTATGCGATGCTTGAGTAAATGCACTATAAATACTGGGCAAGTGCACTTAGTGTCAGTGTCCAAGGCAGAAGTCATAAGTCTTGAGTGAGAGGACTACAGACTGTAGCTTTCACAGGTGGAGCAGGCAACAGACAAGAAAATTAGTCCAAAGGGGTCTTTCATGGTTTAGGACTCATTACTGTAGGTTATTGTCACACACCATAAGCTAATTGCACAACACACATCCATGGGAACATTGTGCACCATCTATGCAAAGGACATTTTTAAAGACTTTAATGGATTTACTCCAGCTACTACACAAAAAGCAATGAAAAAGAGTGATGCCTGGGAGCATGGCGTGTCACAAAGCAGAAGCACACCACCGCCAAATAAAATACATCAGGCCTTTATCCAGCAGGTGCTTTGTGTTATCCTCTCTATGCATTTGCGATAAAGGCAAACAAACCAGAATAGCAGTTTAACTAAACTCCAGTTACCAAAAGTAATGAACTCTCAATCCTAGATATCAGATCTGAAAAAAATAAACTTTATGATTGTAAAAATGGCTTAAAGTGATCTATAATAAATGCTCTTTATTACCTCAAACCACAGTGTGTTAACGGTCCAGCACATTCATTTGCAGACAGAAAGCCAAATGACAGTGTAATCATTTAAAAATGACACTTTGTTCAACCACTAAAAAGGGAAAGATTTTGCAGCAACAGCATGTGCACATAAGATCTAAAACACTGATAATGACAGTTTACAGTTTAAATGGAAAAACCAACAGCAGATAGTTAAAGGGTTACACAGTGCAAATGACATCATACAAGTAAGTAGGTAGGACATTTAAGTTGTATATAACCATTACTCATGTCCAGCAAGGTCATTTGCTTTGGAAATAAATAGCAGGGCCAAAGTTTAATTTAATGTGCTGTATTATATGTACCATATTCACTGCTTCAGCAGTGATGATTCCATTTATGTGGACACGAAATAATCTAAACTATGTTACACTAACTGTCTGAAGATACTTCCTCAGTTAAACTAGCATTAAAACAAGAAATGTGAGTTTATAAAATGCTAAGAATATGTATCACCATCACAATAAAATTATCAGAACTCTATGGCTGAGCCATATCATACCATCTGCAATCATTAATTAAATTATTGTTAAACTAAAGTGTTAAGCAGCTATGTTGTACTTTTACTTAAAATTTCCAGATAAAACACTACCTAGTCTACTTTTGTGCTTACATTTGACCTATGCTCTGTCACTACTATTGACTATAATGCTGCTGCTTCTGCTGCTGGCACCTTGTGGCAATAGATTCAAGCTTCAAATTAGGAAATGTGTCATCAATGACAGTAGCTCCATGGAAAAGAAGGATGGAAAATGCCCCTCACTTTGTTTGTATTAATAAATGCTCCTGCCTGCAAGCTGCAATAAAACATTCTTTTTTATTATATTGTCATAAATATCATTACCACAAATTTCCTTGAAATATCATGATATAATTTTGAGGCCAAGACAGAACTGACATTTCGGTCAAACACATCAGACCAGCACCAGTCCAACTTTATTATCCCCAAGTAAAATACTCACTTCCTCCAACTCTAAGGAGGATGTTCTCAGAATGAGAATGAGAATGAGAATCAGAATCATCTTTATTTGGCCAAGTTTGTGCACACAAAAAGTAAGAAAAAACAAGTTACAGAAAGTCTTAATAAACTACAAGTGCAAAACTGAGTAGTGCAATGTGCATATGTCCTGAATGATGAATGAACAGTGGGTTATTTCACAGTGTTCATCAGAGTGACAGCCTGGGGGAAGAAACTGTCTCTGTGGCGGCTGGTTTTTTCAAACAGCGCTCAGTAGCGCCTGCCTGAAGGCAACAGTTTAAACAGTTTATGTCCAGGATGTGCAGAGATGTTTTCTGCCTGTTTCCTACCCCTGGACCTGTACAGGTCCTGGACGGAGGGAAGTTCTCTACAAGGTTTGAGGTGTAACTTCTATTTCTGATGAACGCTATGTGATTTTCCCTGTGCTTCCTTCAACCCACAAGAGTAAATGTTTTTTGCAGAGTCAGTCAGTCAGAAAAGAAAGTTAACACCTTACAGCTACAGAATATACAACAAGCCCAATTTGTCTGCAATAACCTTTCAAGTTTATAAAACAAGAATACACAGCTCATGCTTCCTATTAACCTTCTAGAGGAAGTGATACTCAGACTTGTGGCCTGTCACTACAGAGAACAACTAATCTTACTTAAGCTTAACAACAAGTACTAACTTGCGAGGACCAATGTCTAAAATAAAACGTGAGTCAGAAACTTCATATACTGCCTCACACCAGCTTCAGTTGTCATAACATTTAAACAATATTTGCAACACCACAGTGAAAAACACAGCTTTTCTCAAAGGCTTCAGTTACAGCAGGTCTGTAGTTATGACGGCAACCCATGTTGAGTCGTAAAGAAAGCTCTGATACAAAGGTAATCATGGACTTAACCTGTTATAACTACTGGAGACACATAAACATAAAGACAACAGCTTGATGTCCTCCCAGAATCTGTCCACATATACATGGGTATTTTGTGAAACGTAGCGTTCTCTATTTGTTTTGACCTTTTGTCCACACAAACTACATTTTAAGCCTCTGAAAACAGAGATTCTGAAAAACTCCTTCCAGGGTGAAGATTTTCGGAAACTTCATTTCTGCGTTTACATGTGGACAAGGGAAATAAAGATCCTGTCTCGCAACATCAAAGGTATGCACCTTCATATCTTTTTTTTTTAAACATAAGAACTGTGCACCACATAGGCTTCTGATTGGCCAATATTTCTATACGGTTAGAGTTATATCACCACCTGCTCTTGATGGTGCGTGACATTGTTTTTGTTGCATTTTCCTGTGGATGAAGATATCTTTTAAAATGGAAGCGGAAAATTCTTTAAAAAAAAGAAAAAAAAAACCTGTGTACATGTGGACGTAGCCTCAGATGAGAAATATGAAGGAGGTTACACCTGTGACATGCACACACACACACACACACACACACACACACCTCTTCTTCGTGTGACATGTCTGGAATGGCTGTTTATCACACTGGCCATCAGACTTTAAGTAGCAGCTTGTGAATAACACCACAGAAATCTCTGACACAAGGATGTCCCAGTAAATCTTCTATGAGGTTGTCACGGCTTGTCTGTTATGTCGAGGAGTTTTAAAGCAGGAAAAAACAAAACAAAAAAACAACTGTACAGACAGGATTAGGAGTCCTTTGACATGCTCTCATCTCTCTATCTACAGGTTTCTACATGAAAACCAGCACCACACCCTGCACTTATAAAGCACAAGTGACTATAACAATATCTCAAAACACACTAATGTACTGTCAAAACAAATCAAACCCAAACTGTTTTATGTGTATGCTGCCGAATTAGTAGAAACTCAAGTTAAACCACGTACAGTGGTCAATAGTATATACCTTAACAGCTGTTGTCTTGGTTTGATGTCAGCCACTAATGCGGTCAGGCTGCATAATAACTGCAAAAACTTGAGTGTGAGCCATTATAGAAGCCCAAGTATTTACTTTGCCTAAAACCGTAACTCGTGTAATGAGCCCACCATATGCCTCATGCTGCTTACTCACGTTTTAAAGGCAGGAGAGCTGATTTAGTTGAACACAGCAGGCCTGTGCTGCAGAGCTACTGAACTGTATGAAGTGTAGTAAAACATCGCTGCAATTACATAACACTTGTGCAAAAATATGATTTATTTTCCCCTGAACTAGCGGAGCAAACATCTAACCTACGATTAAGCAACATCAGTCAAGTGGTTACATAAGTAACCAGAGCTATGCAGTGCTGGGCATGGTGGCCACGTACTAAATCCCATAACTAGGCGCCTAAGCAGCGGATCTTAATGCACTTTTGTAAAATGAGAACGGTGTGATCAAATGTAACATAATAATCTGCCGTCTCGGTTATGAACCGTCACACGCCTGGCTTGCTATCCGACCACTCAATCCCTGCCAAGCATCGTTGCTCGGGCGTGTTTCCACCTTCGCCGTTGGCCATGCTTTGTAAACAAAGATATCAGATAGGTGATGAGTAACCTAGGAAGCATTTGCTCACACAAACAAGGAGTAAGCACTTGATCAAACTAAACAATATCTCTGGGGGGAAAATACTTTATCAGAAGCCTTCAGCTAAACGCCTCGTAGAAATAAAAGATTTACTTACTATGAAGACGACGACACGCTAACGTTAAATCTGTCCCTGTCACTGAGCCGTGTTTCTTTTCATTGCCGACACGGACAGCCCACGGTGCTAACGTTACCATGCAAGGCATCATGTTAGAATATCTGAATAGCTAGCTTCTGTTAAACGTAACCCAGCGTAAATGACAATGGCAGCGTTTAAGTTAACTTTACGTGGTACCGTTAGCTACCGCTGACTAGCACACATACTGGCTAGCAAAAGACTGAATAAAGCATTGACCCAGGATAACGTAAGGCCTAGCTTACATGCAGTTACGTGGGATTTACAAACGGTTCCTTACATATGAGTCACGCACGACTTCTTTAAACAACAATTCAAGGTGCAACGTACTAACTAAGGAACTAGCTCGCCCGCCCTCTGGGTTCTTTGAGCTCCTAAACTATGTAGGACTACAGTTAGGCTAAAGTTAGCTAGCCACCAAGTTATCATATGGAAGCTTACCTTCTGAGAATGCTGCTGGAGGACATTCTGCTCCACGGTCATGGCCGGTTCAGTGAGAAATTTTGTTAAATTCAAACCAGGAGTAGCAAAATGCGCCGGATAACGTTCACCAAAGCGATATGAAAAGGAGATGCTACGATGTCCCCTCCTTAATCAGCGACATTACGGGCGCCATGGCAGAGTGACTAGCGCAAGTCGTCAGCAGGCATGAAAACATTGCTCTTCGCTGCCTGTGAGCTGGAATCGATTACTCAGGTCTGTTGAACTACATTACCATTACCAATGGGACTTTTGGAGAAAATGAATATAAATACTGTCACAATTTTGGACAGATATTTGCGATTGATTTTAACCACAAATGTGGGGCATATGTAGTAATAGTATTATTTATTATGTACCTCATGTACTGTACTTTGTATGCACTAAATAATTAACTAGTTCGCATAAGAAAACACTAGATAAACTGCACAAAGTAATTAGCTTGTATGCACAAGTTAAATATTTTGGTACTCTGACATTAAAAAAAAAAAAAAAAAAAAAAAACAACTTTATATTACATTAAAGAAAGGAAAAGAAAGGATAATTACACTTTACTTAAAAAAAATATATTATATATAGCTTCAGAACCTTTTTGGCGCACCAAATCGTCAAGTCATTCCTGGTATTTTGTGTGTATTTGAGTTTCCTTGAAGACTGAATTTCTAGGAAAAGGCATTTGCTGAGTATTATATGTGTATATATTGAAATTGAAACAAAAATTCCCTTTTGCTGCTTTTTAAGATGTAGGTTACACTGTGGCTCAGGAGCTGGAGCGGACTGATTCCCAAGTTGTCCCGATGCATTCGTGTGAATGCGTGCGTCAATCTTAGTCAAAGTGCTCAGCCAGAGTGGACAAGTGTTATATAAGTATAAGTCCTTTTACTAAAATATAAGATTATAATATTAGACATGTTCCAAAACCAAGCCCTTAAATAAGGCATACCTCACCTGCACCTGCTGCATCTTACATTCTCACAATTTGTGTAGTGATTTACTGGTCGAATCTCCCATTATAAAGTCAGGTAACAGTAAGGCATACAGTCGCTGTTAACAATAATCCTTGGGCGTGACATATACACACCACACTGTTAAGTGTTTGTGTTGGACATGCTCTGACTTCACAAATGCAACCATTGAGTTTGCCACGATCTGGCGTTCCTCTGCGCAGCAACTTTTTTATTTCCTTGTTACCCCCGCCAAAGAGGTTGTGGTTTTGGTAGCGTTTGCGTGCGTATCATTCTGTCTGTAAACACGATAGCTCCAAAAGTTTTGAATGAATTCTGATAAAACTTTGTAGGGGTGTAGAGTGGGGTCATGTTAACAATCCATTAAAATTTGGCTTACATCCACCAAGGTCTTCAAGGTCAACTTAATGATTTATTGGTCGAAAATTGACAAAAAGAAAGAAAGAAACTATGATTCTTACAAGTGTGGTGTGTTTTGTCAACATATGTATAAAGATTTAAAATATCATGTCACGTTTGACCTCTGACCTCCCCTTCAAGGTCAGTAGATTGATCTGAAGGTCAGTAATCCTATACAGAGCTATTCAAAACTATGTTTCTTACTGCCATTGTTTGTATTGACAACATAAGGAATGATATATGGGGATTCTAAAGATCACGTTACTTTGGACCTCTGACCTCTTCTTCAAGCTCAAATAAGGTCAAACTATTCTTAAAATTCTGCTGCCTTTGTTTCTATTGGCAACATTTAGGAAATGATTCTGGTATATGGGGATTCTAAATATCACATTATAGTTTGCATCCAAATATTAAATGTAATTCATGAATATAAATGTAAATATCCCAAAAAGTTGAATCTGTTCATCTGGACGTAGCGTTTTTTAGTGGGAGAAACGTTTCGTCACCTCCTGGTAACTTCTTCAGTCTCCAAATTCTCCCACTAAAAAATGCTACGTCCAGATGAACAGATTCAACTTTTTGGGGTTCTTTTACCTGGATTATTGAGCATGCATCAAGAGATAAATGTAAATACTGTCCAGAGAGTGAGCTGCCTAGGCGGAGGTTTGTGCTCTTGGAGTGCTTCTTGTTTTTCCTGTTTTTTGGGATAAGTTAGTATCAGAATCACTTTGTTGCAAACAACTTTTCCCTTTAGTATGCCTTCATGCTCAGATGCTCAGTGTTCACCTTCTATTCCTTATCCTTACCTCCTGTAAGATGAGAGGGATAATTTGGCCTTGAGGAGGTGCTACAGCAGAAAAACCTTTACAATTACATAACAGTCAAATTTCCACACCCTTAATATTGAACAAACCTGCCAACACTTTGATTTCACTTGGGGTTCTGGAGCAAGAAATGCCAACCCCTTCCATGAAAGGATGATAGGGATGAATATGGCTGTTTGTCAGGCTAAAGATGACTGACAAAATTCCAAGTTTGTTCATTTGTTAGGGACAACTATGATCATTTCTCTCATCACAGTAACATTTCAAAGCTCATGATGTCTATCAGCTTTAACTCTATGGTATTTCATAGTGTGTGAGCCTCAGCGCGGGGTCTTACCAGTGTAAGGCACTGAATTCAGCTGTCCACATTCTGTCCTAATTATTCAGACAGAGAAAATAACACCAACATCCAAACACTGGGCATTCAAGTCTGTCAGCTGTTATTAATTCAGTGCAAGATGGAAGAGAACAGTCCTCTCATACAGAACTGGGTCATCCTTTAGATGTTCAGGAATAGCATTGTTGTAATAGTTATAACTGAAGCTGTCAGCATGCTTTGTTAACATGAACTGTGTCATCTAACTAGTACATATAAATATTAATGGGAATCGTCAGAACTTTATGGTGTCACTGGAAGAAGGATCTAGCAACAGCAGTGAGGGTGTAAACAGGATTTTATCCGTGTAGATCTCGCAGTTTCATTATAACAATAACTGCTATTAAACTCAAGCTGAGTGTGATTTTAATTTATATGCATAAACATATAGTAGTATATAATGGTATTAACACATTATTTTGTCATAACGTTACCCCATGCTATTCAGCTTTTATCCCAGCAGATGGCAACATCCTCCTTTGGAGTGCCCGCTTGCATAATAACAGCCCCAAACAGCAGCGGCAGCAGAAATGTGGAAAAAGGAATGAAACATGAAAATGATTCCACTTGGTAAATCAAGTAGCATTATAAATCACAGAGTCTGTTTTCATTTTTCAGCACTGTGCCTTAATCAATATTTTATACTTCTATGTGCAGTGTGCTGAAATATTCACTGACCACCACAGAGTGTGTGAAGGTTACCTTAAACACCCAGGGCAGCCTCTTAAAACAGCCTTCTTGTCTGAGCAGACACATCACACAGTTTGACCTCAAGGCAAAAAGTAGAGCTATCAGTCAGAGAATCTGGGAAGCTGTCAGGAAACCAATCAGAAAATAAGTTGATGAATCAATTGGCAAAGTCAAACAGTAGCCGCTGCAGTCTGAATAGATCCTTGGATGACAAGCTGATGTCTACTTGTTTGTTGAAGATCAAAACAGATCCCGAAAGTGAGCCCGAGGGCTGTATGATAATAGCTTCACTCACACCAGGACATTTAAAATCCTCCTTCTCTCTCTATCTATTTTAAGTCCAAACTACTTGTTGAGATCTAGAAATATTTTAAATTCCCACATATTTTCACTCCTATGTAGTGATGCTAGTACTACCACCTCAAGAATAGCTGAGCATTTAATTGACAAATTGGCTTTATAAATGTCTCCACTGTAATTTTTACACTTTGCAAACACATCCATCACATAAATACATGCACAAGGGCGTAAAACGTTAATACTTTTTTGTATCTTGTCATAGAGATACAACTGGTTTCAATATGAGTCATATAAATATTGGAGGCACTGCTGGGATACATACTGTGATTCAAATTTATTTAAATTTCAAATATATGTGAAAATACAACAACATGATGAGCTGGTGCCCCAGGACATGGACTTGCCTTTTGGGCAAACCTGCCACATCAGTATGCAGGATAAACCTTTATCCTGCTTACTGAATAAAACAGTTGCATATTATTTTACTTACATCAGAGGAGCAGAAGAATTTCTTTCTTCCATGAATTCATTAATGGGGATTTTTAAAAGTTTTAGCTATCAGTTTTGCTATTTTATTTTAGCTAATGCTCTGGGTATACCAGCTCCGTGGGATCCTGAAAAAATAAAAATAAAAATAGGCAGAAGTAGAAAATTAATGCATAAAAATGTTTTGAGATGTGGCCATTTTCACCCAGGATCTTCTTCTTTTAGCAAATGACACCAACTATGGTGCTTTATGTGCAGCTAAAATAAGACCCTTTGCAAAAAGACCAGGTTGGGTTGGCTCCAAGCAGACTTTCTGTATACACATTATATGGCAACAATGTTTTGGAAACAAAATGTTGAAATACCTGTATGGTTATGGGCCATGTGCTGTTCTTGAGCTCTTGAGTCCCTTTTTGTACCTGCCAGGTTTCTTTTTTGTACCTTTAATTTTTTACTCAGGGGTTTTAGACACAGACCAGTGTCCAAGAATATCTATTTATCTATCCATCTATCTATCTATCTATCTATCTATCTATCTATCTGATGGTCACTATGTGAAATTGAGTTGTTTTTTTATTTTTTTATGAGTGCAGTCTTGCATATAAAGGCACAGAGCGTGCATCTGCTTAACCGGTAAATACAAGCTATCCAGTTACACCTAATTAAAATGTTAAATTCTCTAATGTGAGGGTAACTTATAAACAGGAAAAGAAAATACAATGCATCTTCAGAAGCCGCAAAGGAAAGCAGCCAGTCAATCAATAAATCAATCAAATCCAGTCTTTTTTCACACAGCAAACCTCAGTGGTTGTTTTCAACGCTACTGACTTATTGTTCCCCAACAGCAAATTTATCTGTCATAAAACATGAAGCCGTAAAAACTGATGGGTCATCTGAAAGCATTTTTCTTCACACTAAAGTCTTCGTCTTGAAATAAGCAAGAGAAGACTTATTTTTTCATCAGTGTTCCACAGTGATTTTAGTATCTGATTCTCACATTAAGTAAATTATAATATGCAATGTGACTATTATAGATGTTCTTATATAATACAGAAATTATCAGGTGCCTCAAACTATTGCAGCATAACGACTACAGTCAGTGAAGACATATCAATGCATTTTGTTGGGAGCAGCCATGGCAACAATAATACAAAGCTTGTTTCATTTGAAAATAACACTGATTGTGTCTTTTCCCCTTTGCTTTTTTAAACCTTAGAGTGCAGCATGAGCATTGATTTTATGACAGCGTAAAGAATGAAGTAGTTAAACCCTGTCGTGGCTCGATGTCGGGTATCCTGACAAGATCATTATTTTTGAGGATTTCAGCAATTTTCTAGGTGTCTTTTCCACATAATGGGCAGGGCATTCAGCACTTCCCAAATAAACTACATTTCAAATTTATTCCAGTTTTTTTTTTTTTAAAGCATAGCAAAAGCAGCATCAGCCTGTGTTTTACCACTCTTCTCAACAAAACATTTCCTTGGTAGCAGAAATTACATGTAGTGGATTGTTTTGAATCATCTTCTTTGCATACATAATTGATATAAACTCATTGAGACACCTGTTCAACTGCTCGTTAACACAAATATCTAATCAGGCAACTCAGTGCATTTAGGCAAGTAGACATGGTTGAGACGACCTGCTGAAGTTCAAACATCTGAATGGGGAAGAGGGCTGATTTAAGTGACTTTGAACATGACATAATTGTTGGTGTTAGATGGGCTAGTTGGAGTATTTCAGAAACTGCTGATCTGCTGGGATCTACACACAACCATCTCTAGGGTTTACAGAGCATGGTCGGAAAAAAAGAAATGTCTTGTTGACGCCAGATGTCAGAGGAGAATGACCAGACTGCTCCAAGCTGATAGGAAGACAGCCGTAACTCAAACAACCACTCGTTACAAGCAAAGTATGCAGAAGAGCATCTCTCAATGCACAAAACATCAGCAGAAAACCACACGCTGGGTGCCACTCCTGTTGGCTAAGAAAAGAAAACTGAGGCTATGATTCCCACAGACTCACCAGAACTGGACAACAGAAGATCGAAAAAAGACTACATGGTCTGATGTGTCTCGATTTCTGCTGTGACATTCGTATGGTAGGGTCAGAATTTGGCGTAAACAACATGAATGCAGGGATCCATCCTGCCTGTTATCAATGGTTCAGGCTGCTGGTGGTTGTGTAATGGTGTGGGGGATATTTTACTGGTGTACTTTGAGCATCATTTAAATGCTACAGCCTACCTGAGTATTATTACTGACCATGTCCATATCAATGTCCATGACCACAGTGGTCATAAAGGGATATTGTGCCATGTCACAAAATTCAAATGATCTCTGGTTTCTTGAACTGCGTGATACTATCATGTCAAAATGAACCATTATCTGTGAGGAATGCTTCCAGCATCTTGTTGAATCTATGCCATGCAGAATTAAGGCAGTTCTGAATGCAAAAGGTCAATACAACTGTTCTAAGCAATACAATTCACCACACTCTTTATGATGCCCCCATGTTGTTTCCACATTCCCAACTCTAAAGCACATGAACAGGACCATCCAATCATTTGAATGCTGTTAGTTAATAGTAATATTTACTAATTTGTGCTAAAATTACAGGTGAGTCTTCTGAGAATACAATAATTTTACAGATATGTGGTTTTTATAACTATATTTTGAATCGATGGTGATGCTAAATCAGTAGTTCTCCATTTTTTTCTAAAATGCCCCACTTCAGAAGCCAAAAAAAGTGCACAACCAACACACTATGGGCCACGCTTTGTTTCGGCAGTAAATATTGGCGCAATTAGCAGTTAATTGCGTGTCCTAAACGTTAGCAAATCAGTTTGTGCACTTGATTTAAATATTGTCCTCCCTATTTTTGGTGCTTTGAGATAGAAACTACCAGAAATACATATGCAACAGGGTCAGTCGCAAATCTTATCACTGTGCTCTCTTTGTAAATACCAACAGTATTTTTTTACGCCGAAACCCAGTTTGCGCTGGTGCAAGGAAATCTAGTCCCCAAATTTTTATCAGTCACATAGTCTATTAAAAAGATGGGTAGTATTTTTGGGTCTGAAAAGTGACGCCAATGATGCACTGCCTTAAACCTGACTTCTAATGGCCAGCAAGGAAAAAAAAAAAAGCTGTGTAAAAGCCTATTGGAACATGGCTCTTTGGCTCCCTTTTCAGTAAATGTTTTTCTAATGGGTTTATGGTTTGTAAATTAAGGTCCTATTAGAATATAAAAAAAGGAGGAATACAGGTATACTTTAACATGTAGCTGACAGGTTTCTAGCTTGTGACTGTACAGTGTTCCCCAGTTTCTCAGTTAGATCTCACTCATCCAGTTTTAAAACAGTAACATGGCAAAAACACCCAGCTTGAGGCTACACAGTGAGACTTTGCTAACCAATGGGTGATTTGATGGTAGCTATGCCTGTTTTATATACCGTCTATAATGAGTCATTAACAATAAAAAAGATTCAAGATTCATTTGTCCTACAAAAATGGGCATCCATGCTCCACCTGCAGTTGCTGTGGGGCCCAGTTTGAGAACCACAGTGCTAAATGAAGAGCCGTGGGATTGTCAAAATCATTAGTATACATAACCTGGAAACCATGATGTAAATGTTGAGATAGTTAAATTGAAAAGAGAAAATTTTCACCTGCTGGTGGCCCTAGAGTTAAAGTTAGAGGCTCATCAAAGTCGATAGGATTCATCTCCTATGGAACATGGATGTCTGAACAAAATTTCATGATAGCAACAGGAAGACTTTGCCTTCCATAAACTCCTGCTGCTGGCAGACTAAAAACTCAACAGTAAATAAACAAGTTAATAATTAAAATATGAGCCATGCCACATGATTAGACAGGCAGCATTTATGATTTGAAGGTATTATATTCCTGTCTAGCATTAAAAAAGTATGAAAAATAGCAAGGTAAAACTGCTGTTCTTCCTCATGTCTTATGGATTATCTCCCCTTCTAAATATTGTATCACGCTGTCAAACTAATAAGTGCTCTTAACACAACATCTTCACTTTCTGAGATGCAACCAAATCCCCTCTGATTGCCAGATGCAGCTTTATTCGTTTTTTCTCTATGATTTCACACTGAATGGAACATTAGAATGCTAATTCAACAGAGTTAAATTTGGCAGGCTTCGTCCTAAATGGACTTTAGCTCCGTCTGCGCAAAGTTCACATCCCAAGCTAGTCTTAGCCAGACTGGTTGACACTAAACTGCCCTTTCTCATTGTACCGGGGATTTTGAGAAATGTTTACTTGAAAAGTTCATGACCCTGCAGATCAACCACAGTGTCATGCTTCATGATGAAACATACAGGAAATTAGTGGTAAATACGTTTCTCCAAGATGACATTTTTCACATGAAAGAGTTTGAAAATAGAGAGATGGCAGTTCATTGTTTGCTGTCTCTCGATTTTAACTGAGAAAATTAAGATCAGTCAGATCAAGAGTGAACTTAATCGCCCATGAAAACAGGAAAGGGTTGCTCCTGTCATTGCTAATCAAAACCTCCAGATGTGTAAGCGAGAACTTCTTTGAAAAGAGAAACTTTCTGAGACAATCAGACGCAATACAAGACACTGGCAGACAGGAGACTGACATTGCTAGTTCTCCCTAGCCAGTTTGTAAAACATTTACCCTTGTGCTTATCTGACATGGCAAATATCATCCATGTTCTTTTAGTGTCAGCCAAGATCCCTCAAGCTGACAGCCTGCTCTGTGGACTACAGGGACTCTCACTCATCATGAATATTACATTGGGCCTGTTTACAGGCTTGCATATGGACATAAGTAAGGAAGCTTTATAAAACAGCTATCACTGATCAGAACTGCTGTATTTATCATTTACAGTGTTCACCCACTCTGCAGCCTCTCTGCACATTTGGACTGTTAGTCATTCATGAATAATTACCACATCATGTATGAAGACTAGGAGGCCATGGGAAACAGTGAGGGTCAAGAGGCTATCAAGCCCAAAAGAAAAGAAAGGACTTGAGCCATGCTGCCACTTGTCATATTTACATGAGAGATTACAAGAATAGCTTGAGTGTATTGCTAAGGAGCGGAAGCAGGGTGATGTGGATTGTGGTTTGAGTGCATATGTGTGGGGAGGGAGGAGGTGTCGGGATGGGGGGGTGGGTTGCAGCTGCAGGGCCAACAGTTGATCCTGTCCCAGGAAACAGGATCAGCCAGGTCAGGGCAAGGGAGGTGAAGCAAGGGGTCATGACCCTGGGGGGTTAAGGAAAAGACTTCACAAAGAGGTAGATCTTCAAAAGCCCCACTGAGGGGTGCGGGGGGAGGTAGTATAAGGTTGTGAAATCAAACGATGTGACCTTTTTTCTCAGTGCAGGAGTTTCCCCAGGTGTTTTGCTTCAATCTCTTTGAATGTTGTCTGACTTGCAGCTCTGCTCATCCAGCCACTGGAGAAGTATTACCTCAAGGCAAAGTACAGAAACAATTTCAGTGGTATCTGTCTGGTATTTCAGCCTTTTATTTATGTATTCTACTTTAATGACACTCCAAATGGGGCCATGAGACCCATAAATGCTAATTAAAGTGTGTGTGTGTGTGTGTGCGCGCGCGAGTGTGTGTGTGTGAGCGTGCGTGTGTGTGTGTTTGCATAACATTTGAGGTCAAATCATATGCTCAAAGTTCAAACACTTCACTAAGAAGAGGGTGATGAAACATCTGTGAGTATATTTATCACACCCATCACTAAGACGACCAGTGACAAGTGTTAGCTCTGTATGGCCTCCATGTGAATAAACAAAGCACATAAAGAGGAAAGTATCTCATTTACACTAAAGTCATCAGACAGTGTGTTGGTGTTTTAAACAAGTTCCCATGTAGATAAACCCTTGGCCGAGCATGTTAAGTGCAGTCATTAAGTTGTTTGTCAGAGAATAAGCATCTGTAATGCCAGGAAATCATTTCTGGAGGTCTCGTAACTATGAAAATGTCTGTTGTGGGACTTCCGAATCCTTGGCCTGCAGTTGAGTCACTGGTGGCCTGATGTGCAGTGTTCACATCCTTTTGGCCTCATGCTGAGGTCAGGAAATCAAAGAGTGAAGCTACAGACAAACAGTCGATTGTCAAGTTTTACACCTTGACCTCAGCTTAAACTTGAGGCCCACTCCTTTAAGCTCGCCGCTGCTCCGGCAATCAGAGGAAATCGAGAGGTTACTGGTAGTTCAGCCTTGATAAGAATCTTGAAATGGAGAAGTTCACGGAGGGGAAAGGTTACTGGGAGTTTAAAGAGAGTGCAGTCAGTCATGGGGAGGATTAAATAAAAGGGAAGTCAGGGCTGAGGAACTGTGCTGCAATTTCAAAAGTGCACTGCAGACAAAAAGCTGTCTGTTCACTCACTGGACTTCATATTCAGATAGTGCAGAGGAAGTTTAGCTTGAACTTGTCCTCACCTTTAGGAAATCTCACGCTACAGGCTGTTTTTCTCAAGTCAAGAAAACTATCACTAAATAGGCAATTTTCCAGATGGGACACAAGTATTAAGGTTTTGTAACTACTGTACAAAGAAATCTATTATGGGTTCTAAATCAAAGATATATGTTCCATTTGTGTAGGGCACATCCTTGGGCATTCAGTGTGCATCTGGTGACCTTCACGTGTCCTCCCTTCTTTCAGTGTCTTTCCTGCCTTTGTTAAAGACTCGGCAATGCAGTGAACAGCAGCCAACTCAGAAGCAGAGGTTTAGGGGCAAATACAGGACATCCTCTCACTCTCTTTTAATAGACCAGAGTCTTTGATTACACAGAGTGCTGTTTGGCTTTGATGTCCTTTTCTTTAAATAATAATATGCTTTAATGTGAAACCTTAGTCTGATATTGGGGTGCAATAGTTCTTCAGGTTCCCTGTTGGTTGCTTTGGTTGTGTAAAAGTGACTGCTTGCAAGAACTAGGCTGGTCATGTTGATGAAACAGGAGAATATATTTAAGTACATGTCCTCCAAGTGCCAGATGTACATATATGCTTTCTGGGCTAAATCTAATCAGTGTGTTATGGCCATTAAAACGTCTGTTTATGTCTAAATTTGGCTGAAAAGTCATCTTTTTATAATGTTGGAAGGGTGTATAAAAATGTATTAAAAAGAGAAAGTTTAGTAGCTTAAATCAAACATGGCATGTGTTGGATGGTACTGCAGCCTGGTCTATACTCAGGCTGGGGCCTTTCTATGGAGTTTCTGTAGAGTTTGCGTGTTCTCCCTATGCCTACATGGGTATCTTCCCACAGTTCAAAGACATGTATGTTTGGTTAATTGGTAATTTTAAATTGACCATAGCTGTGAGGCAGACTAAAGTGCTAGAAGTGTATAATATGAATGTATGGTTAAATGCAGCTTGTAGTTTTAAAGTGCTTTGAGTGGTCAGTAAGACTAGAAAAGTGCAATATGAATGCAAGTACATGTGTTAGTTACAGTGTGTTTGAGGATATAATTCCTCCACTGTTATCTCCAATGCCATGTGCCAACACAGTGCAGAGCAGCTACCTAAACTCTACTCCCACAGAGGTCGATTATCTTGTTAATAGTGTTACATCCTCACTGCGTACGACTCTGGATACTGT
>VUQS01004903.1:9714-20749 GCA_015108495.1 Heterochromis multidens
GCCATCTCCTTCACTGCTGCTGAGGCTTGTTGCTTTGGCCCCGCCCACCTTCATCTGCAACAGAGGGGGCGGGGCCAGCACGCCTCCTTTGGAGTTGTCCGGTTTTGGCTCCGCACTGCTCTGTGTCGCCTCTGTGTGGAGGTTAGGCCCTGCCCCCTCTGAGTCAGAGTCCGAGTCCAGCTGCAGCATCCAGGGGCTGTGGGTGTGTCCCTCTTCCTCGGCTCCGCCCACCACCATGTCATCTTGTTGTTTTCCCGCCTGCTGGTTGAGGAAAACGAGCTCGTCAAGGAGCGAGGTCAGGCTCTTGCTCTCAGGGTCGCCCCTGCTCGCCGGCTCTGGAGGCCCCGCCTCTCTCTCTGAGTGGCCACGACACGACGAGGATGCAGGTCTGACATCACCAAGGGGCGGAGCCTGGTCCTGGTCTGTAATCCACTCTGAGGACTGAGGTGATCCAGTGGAGACCTTCAGAGGAGGAGGAGGAGGAGCATGGAGCAGCTGATGGGGTGGAGGCGGAGCCTGGTGTTGTGGCGTGTTTGTCTGAATGAGCTGCAGCACGCCGCCGAGGGTGGAGGCTGGAAATTAAAACAAACGATCAGCTGATCAGCCTGATAAACAAACAAACAAACAAACAAACAAACGTGAGTTTAAACGTTAGAATGACGCGAACACGTACGTTGTTCCCATGACGATGTTTTCCGTGTGTTTCGGATTTGTAGGTGATTTTTTTCCTCATTTGGAGGCGTTCTGACTTGAAAGCACAGGTGGGTGTTACCTGTTAGTCATCCCAGGTCAGCTGACCCGATGTCTGACAGATGCTCACCTGACAGGTAACGAAGCCAACAGGTGTGAAACGAAGGGCGAATCAGGGCGAGTTCAAACATTTTAACTTGATCCTGATGCCATCGACAATCAGGATAGAGGAGGAGCTTACCAATGCCATCTGAAGGTGGGCGGAGCAGAGCGAGAGGAACCGGAGTCCTTCACGGTAAGCCGTCCCGCTTCCTGTTATGGGCGGATACTCGTCGCTTTCCAGCCGAACTGTTTTCATGTGAATTACACGAGGCGAAGCGCCGCCGTTTGTGTGAACGCGGCGTCACGGTGGGATCAGACCCCTGAGCGCCGCCACTGCCGAGCGAGTCAAGTCGAATGTTTACGTGTTAAAAATCTACGTCTCTCATGGATACAGACGCTCGTAACTCATCGACACTCCATGAGACGACTTGAGGCCGCCACCGCCAAACTAAAAAACGACTTTCAAAGACAAAAAAAACGGCAAACAAACGTTAAAAACGAGAAAGCTTCATCATCACGTGTTCCATTGGTTACCTGTGAGGTTAGTGACGGCGAGGGGGCCGGCTGGGGGTCGCGGCAGTGAGGTGAGATGAAGCTGCTGATTTGTCAGAGTGGAAATGTTCAGGGTGACTGAGGCCACACCTACAGACAAAACAGAAAACAGCTTAGTTTCAAAATAAAAGCACAGTGAAGCAGAGCGCGTCGAGGCAGCGATGGGTCGGTACCTGGAGACTGTGTCGGCTGCAGCACCATCGATCCCGCCGTCACGGAGTTCAGGGTCAGGACTGGTTGTCCAGGTAACGCTGCCCCGACCAGAGAGAGAACGTCAGTGGGAACGAGAGTCTGAAAGGATGAAGGCTCACCTGGAGGAACAGGTGAAGGAAAACAGGAAGTTTAATCTGAGAACAAACGAGCTCATAAAAACAACTCAATGAATTAACCGATTAATTACGCGGTCACAGTTGTTGGGTCTCACCTTCTGCTGTCTTTGTGAGCACAGACGAAGGCGGAGCCTGATTCTTACTGCGGGACAGGATGTTAGGAATCGTCCTTGGACGCTCCCTCTGCACAGGTGCATTATGGGATGTGGAAGGTGACGCCAGCACAGATGGCAACACCTGGACAGGTGTTTGGACAGGAGTGGGTGGGGCAGAAACAGAAGTGGGAGGAGCATGTTTGGTCTTCTGTTGGTCTGATGATGTCACGCTAATGTCATTGATCTGGTCTCCTGCTCCACAGGCGTCGCCTCCTGCAGGTGGAGCAGCAGAGGCCCCACCCTCTGCTGGGAGCTGACTGGCCGCTCGCTGTCTCTCCTTCTGCTTGGACGACAGCTGCTGCAGCTTCCTCAGGATCTCCCACTCACTCTTACCTGCAGTCACAAACACACAAATAGGTCAGGGCTGTGCCTCCAGGTGAGCAGGCAGGTAAACATCTCTGTGGTTCCAGACAACTATGAGTCTTGGACCAGACCTCTGGGGTTCTTAAAGCTTTCTGGGGTTTCGGCTTTGACGAAATGTGGGAGGAAAGCCTCAGCAGCCTCACCTGGTTCCTCACCTGATCTGCTGGAGATGTCCCTGATGTGTGCGTCTCTCTGCTGCATCAGACTGGTCTTCAGCCTCCTCAGCTCCTCCATCTCAGACTGCAGAGTCTGGATCTCCTGCCGAGCCTCAAACACAGAAGAGCACAGAGAAATTCCCCTTCACTCTCTCCTCCTGAGGCCTGAGTGATGCTCACCTTGATCAGCCTGTCTCTAACAGCAGCAGAACTGTGAGCCGCTCCCCTGTGAGTTTAATCATTAGCGATCAGATTAATGATCAGTGAGAGACTGAAGGAAACTAAATTCAGAAGGATTCTCGGGCAGCTTCTGAATGGGTTCCTGTGATTTTTACCCCCTCGCTGCCTCCCTGATGGCGTGTGTCAGGTTTACAGGTGTTTCCTGGTTACCTGCTCCAGCAGGAGCTCCTGAGGAGAGTCTGAGCTGTTCATGGCTGACCGGAGAGCTGCGAGGGCGGCCGAGGTGCTGCGAGGTGACGCCGCCTCCTTCTTCCTGAAAGGACAAACACTTCAAACGTCTGCTTCATAAACGGGCAGTACACAGGCTCCGCCCACTGTGTAGCCTACAGAAATTGATTTTGGTTCATTTAACCTCCACCAGGTGAGCCGTTACAACTTTCACCACCAGGGGGCAGCATTCTAATGGTGGGTGTCAGCTCATATTTCTTTTTAGCCCCACCCCTTTTTCCTCCAGAGGCTGATCAGCTGACCTGCCTAGTATTTTTTTTTTGTTGTGAGTCAGGTGACCCCCGAGGACAACCTTCCTCTGGACTTCTTACTCTGAGCTCCTCCTCTTCCTCGCCAGCTGACTGTTATCCCCCACTGTCTCCACAGCAACGCCTCGACCTTCATCATCTTCCTCCTCCACCTGGCACAAACACAGACCCTCAGGTGAGGTACAGCAGGAACAGGCTTCGAGACCAAATCAATAATCACTGATTGTCATATTCTGGTAATTTGTTAGAAATATTTCTTTTTACTTGTTAATCTCACTTTGATCACCTCTTTAAAAATCTCAGTCTCTGCTTTTTAAATCTTTAACGCTTCTTAAACCTGAATCTGACTTCATGTTAATCTTTCAGAACTCCCAGCTGACGCAGTCGATTCCTAATCTATTCCAATCTCAATCCTCTTAATTTTAGCATCAATTTTTACTTCAGTCTCACTTTTTTAATTAGCTTTTTTCTGAAATTTAATTTTTTAAAGCTTCTTTTATTTTCTTTAATTCCAATCTCACTTTCTATTTCTCATCTTTCTTTTTTACATTAATTAAACTTGTTTCTTTCACTTCTTTCATCTCCAAAATTAAACTTTAATAATTTTTAAAATCATGATAAATTTTTTTATTCTTACTGCTTTTATTTTGTAAAGCTGTGCTTTTATTCTGAAATAAAAATGAGTTTGCATGAATGTTTCTTACGCCAGGGTTCGAGACGACGGCTCGTTCCTCGTCGGATGAGATTATCGTCGGCTTGTCCAACAGATCCGCCGCCTCGGCTCGATCTGCATCAGAAAGCAGACACGAGTCAGAGACGCGTCCTCAAACAGGAAGACGCCGCACGCCTGACGGAAACTTCTCAAAGTATTTCAGCAGAGCTTCAAACCCAGAAAAACAGTCGCTGCAGTCAGCTGCTCGTCTCTTCGCTTCAAACATCTAAACTCCAGAGATGGCGTCTGTCTGCTCTTACAAACTTAAATATGAAAGCAGAAGCTCTGGAGGGCAGAGGATCAGAGACCTGAACTAGAACTCATTAACACTTCAGTTTTCAATATTCTGCATAAATAAGACATTAAAGTGTTCTCCTCACTTCCTGTGCTGGACGTTAAACATGACGTGCCTAATAAAGAGGTCAGTGTGTGTGCAGCAACCCCCGTGAGCCTGAAGCTGCTCTAAACTCTGAGGTCATCACTGCCTGAGGCCCGGGATGAGCTCTGAATGATGTCACAAAGTTCACACTTCAGCCCCACAAACCGACTGAAACAGGAAACGCTCGCCATGAATCTGCCTCGCACGCCGCTTCTTTCTGAATCTGACCTGCTGATGGAGTGATGCTCCACAGGTATTTATCCCTCCTCTTCCTCAGCTGCCTCTTCTTCCTCTTCAGGTGTGACTGGGTCCTCCTCAGCTCCTGGATCACCTCCACCGCCTGCAAGCAAACATCACCTCCCGTTAACCTCCATCCAAAAAACCGACGACGACGATGAGGAGGAGGAGCGTTTGTTCTCTGACCGTCTTCAGCGTGGAGACCTTCGACTTCTCCTCCGAGAGTCCCACCGTCCTCCTCAGACCGTCGAACAGCTGACGCAGCCTCCCCCGACGCATCCGCTCCAGCGCCGTGTGAAGGAGGCGCTGCACACACACACACACACACACACACACACACACACACACACACACACACACACGTCTGTGAGCAGGAAACTGAGCGTCTGAGATCTTCAGGAACTTTTTATTTCACTCTTCGTCTTCTTACCGTGTTGTTGGCGACTGGCGGCCTCTCATCTTCACTCTCCGACTCTCTGAAGTCTGACGAGTTTTCTGTCTCGCTGCTCGAAGTCACTTCTATCGAATGCGTCTCCGTGGTAACAAGTGGCTTCTTGTCATCCACACAGACGATATCCAGGTCCACCGGGTCTCGGGCCAGCTCCGGTTCAGGACCCACTGCGTCGGCAGCGGGACGAGGTGGCTGCGCAGGCGTGACCTCCGATCCTGCTGAAGGCAGGGGCTGGGATCTGCGATTGGTCTCTGTGGGGGTCTGGATGGTGGGGGAGGTTTGAGGTGGAACAGGTTTGACGATGAGCTTTCCCGTTCCCATGGCGACCACAGACGCCGCTGCGGTTTTGACGTCCTGCTCGGCGCCCTGAGCCACGGAGGCTTTGAGCGAGATGACCTTCGCTGGGGCCACTGGGGGGTTGGAGGGGCGTGTCTGGATGAGGGTGAAGGACGCCGGAGCCGTCACCACCTCGGTGGGAGTCCCAGGCAGGTCCTTAGTACAGGTAACAATGATGGAGTCCCTGCTGGAGTTGGCAGGGAGGATTTTAAAGGTGCAGGTTCCCTTCTGAGGCAGGAAACCAGATCCTGGTTTGAGGGGGGTGGGGAGGGGGTGCGCAGAAAGGGAGGAGGTGGTCGGAGGTGGAGCTTGGTGTCTGACTGTGACGGCTGGAGTCTGAGAGGCTGCAGAGGAGAGGAGCGACAAGGAGGAGGAGAATGAAGGAGCTGCAGGGACACAGAATCACATTCATGAGATATTTTTAGAATTGCGGTTCAGACACGCCTCCCTCAGATGTGCAGGCTCACCTTTCTGTGCGGGCGGGGTGGGGGTGACCGGCCTCAGCTGGCTGAGGGGGACCAGCTGGACCAGTTTCCCATCGGGTCTGCGGTAAAACTGGACGCCTGACGCTGCCTGGACCGGCTTCAGGAGCATCCTCTGAGAGCCGGAGACGGGGGCCACAGCAGGAACCGTCCCAGGAAGAGGCGGGACCTGAATCAGCACCACCTGAGAGCCTTTAGGGGGCACCGCACCTGGAGGCGGTTTGACAGGCGAGCTGCTGGAGACAGAGTCTGAGCACACCACAGACACGGATGATTTAATCCATACATTTATTGATCAATCATCAGAAACGTGGCTTATTTATAGATTCATTGGAACATTTTAATGTGCTCACCTGTGAGGGAGGTCAGGAGGGTAAGCGGCGTGACTGGTGTGGGTGGGGTCACAGCGGTGGAAGCAGTGGCTGTAGTAGGGGTGGTGGTGACAGTGGGAGTGGCTACAGTGAGGGTGGTAACGCTGGTGGCTGCGGCAGTCGTAGCGATGGAGGCGAGGTCAGAGAGCACGGACGAAACCGAGGAGACGATGGGAGGCGTCGGCCCCGATCTCTGAGGAGGTTTACAGGAGGAAGAGGAGGGTCGCAGAGACGTTTGCTGCTGCCTGTTCGAGCTCACCCGGCCCGTCAGGTAGGCCGCCAGACGGTTGGCTGGGTGGAGTGCCCCCATCTTCCCCAGCTGGATCTTAGCCAGAGGATAGAGCTTCCCGTTCACCTGCAGGACAACATGAGAGGAAACTCAGGTCAGCGGCGAGCGTTTCAGCGGAAACATCTGAACCTGGATCAGCAGGTGAGTTTGTTCTGAGATTCAGCATTAATCCTGACGTTAGTGAACAGGTGGTGGAGAGAAAAACGCTGCGCCGCAGGTCACATGTCAGTAAACACAGGAAGTGCTGAAAGGAGTTAAAGTGCCGAGTGAGTCTGAGCTGAAAGCAGCCGAAGTGTTGGATAAATTAAATTAACGTGTTAATGAAGCATGATGTCATGACTCCACCCACTGATGAAGACCACGACGTGAAGCAGCTGAAAGACGAAGCTCAGCTCGTTCCTACCTGGATCAGCTGGTCTGTTCCTCCTGGCTGTTTCCTATTGGCTGAGAGGAAGCCGGCGGGGGAGATTCCTGTCAGGAAAGGCAGAGCCATGCTGACCTTCTCCTCCGATGTCACCTCCTCTCCACCCCTCTCCATTCCATCATCCACCTGGTGACCCCTAAAGCTTTCCTCCTCCGTGATGTCACCTTCCTCCACCTCCCTCTGCCAGTCCTCCAGAGGCTCCGCCTTCTCCATCTTGTTATGGTTACGGTCCTTTGGAGGCTCCGCCTTCCTGCCCACCTTTCCGGGGTGCACCTGAAAGATACGAAGGTTAATCAAACATCAACTCTGAGGTTTCTGCAGGATTCAACGCACGACGCGTTCAGCGTAACGTCTCACATCAGATTACAGTTAAAGCGTTTGTCACTGTGATGTCAACACGTAACCATGGTTACAGGTGCTGCAGTCTCATCAGCAGCTCGAAACAGGAAACAGAATAAAAACACTTCAGCCAGTTTGACCAATCAACTTGCAGGACATTTTTTAACGGCCCCAGATCATCAGTTAATTTAAGCACTGCAGGAGGTAACTTCCTGTACTTCCTATCAACTCGTCCTGGAAACCTTTCAAATTAAAAACATAAATTCAGCATTTCTTAACAGGGCTTTTATTGTGGAACATCTTCATGAGTGCTGAAGCTGTTGAATTTAAGGTGGATTGATAGAAATGTACAGTTAAACTGCTGTGTTTTACGACAGGAGGAGTTTTTCCTCCTTTGTTTTGTCTCTGATGTGATTTTGGGGGCTGGCGTGTCTGTTCGAGTCTCTGAAACATGAAACTTTTAACTGAAGTCTGTTTGATCAGCAACTGATCAGAAAAATTTCTACCAGTTTTGTGACTAATCGGTGAGAACACAGATTAGCATCGTTACTGAAACCACAGACCATCAGAGCAGGTTGTGATGGTGTGTTCTGGGTCGCCGCCCACCTGTCTGTGTGGAGCTGCTGGCTTTCCCGGCTTCAGCATGGGTCTGGAGATCTTGACGTGGTACTGGATACAGCGCTCGGCACCGCTCCCCTCCACAGACTGACCGGTGGGACAGATGAGGTAGTTCTTGATCCAGAATGGCCGGTCCAGCTGGTCCCGAGCCATCGCCTCGCACAGCTCCATCACCACGTGGGTCCGGTCGGCCTCGCTCTTCCACTTAAAGTCAGCCATGATGAAGAGACGCTTCGACGGCTTAGGGGTCGGCTCAGCTGGAGGACTCGGAGGAGGCTCAGAGGGAGGAGGAGCCTGGAGTGCATCACCTGCAGAGGAAACCTCCATTAAAAAACAAAAAACACAGCAGCAGGTATAGAGTCCTGCAGGGGCTGATGGGAGAACAACAGGACAGTTTGAGGGGGAGGAGCCATGAACTCACCTGGAGGAAGCCTGGAGGTCTTCCTCAGCTTTTTTACTCTGTGGGGCTTCGTCGCCTCCTGGTGGACAAACGGTTTTGTTTGAATCTTGTAACGGCACCAATCACAGCTGGACAACAAACATTTACAATAACAGCCTCATGGCTCGTTTCTGCAGGGAACCTGGTCTGTGTTCGACCTTCATACTGACGGCTTACCTTCCGTTTCCGGATCTTTCTGGCGTATCCTCGGACTCTGGCGCAGCTGCCGTGATCCTCTCTGACCTTCTAGAAACAGAAAAACAATCAGTCTGAACACTGCAGCGAATAAATGTGCAGAACAGCCCTTTAAAGTCCTAGAGTCTGTATTTAAGGGGGTCCTTACAGCAGGGCGGGTCTCCGGAGCTGCTTCAGGCGTGTGAACTGGCTCTGGATCCGAGCCTCCGTGGTCCCTCCTCCACAGAGTCCGGACCCGCTCGGCAGGCTGGGAGACGCTGTCCGCCTCCTTCAGGACTACAACACGACCACAGGGTTATCATTTTTAATCCATACTTTTCCGACGTTTAAACGATGACCTGCACAGACTCACCATAGGCCATCTTCATCCTCCTCCTCCTCTTCTTGTTGTTCCCATGGTGGGAGGAGGGGCTGGAGTCGGACCCGTCCAGGTTCTTAAGGAGGACCACCTTCTGTTTGAGGCAGCTGCAGCCGAACATACAGGCGGGACGGCCGCAGTGGCTGATCCTGGAGCAATAGGACAGGCCGGGGCAGACACAGCCCAGCCGGCAGAACTCATTCAGACACGGCGGCGCCCGTCTGCGGCTCAGCTGGATCGGCGCCGTCGGGTTCTCGCTCACGAAACCCTGAAGAACAACATTACACCCATTTGTTCTACATGTGTGAAAATCTGCCCACTTCCTGTCACCACAATCTTTTCAAATGAATCTTTTTCTTGCAGGTGTTGCATTAACCCTCTGGGGTCCAGGGTATAATTGGCCGTTTTTGACTACTTTTGATTTTTCCTTTATATTTCATCTTTAAAAACAGTTTACTTTGCCTTGTTTGGTATCATTCATTTTCAGCACAACCTCACGTCTGAATTTACAGTTATTTTCATTTTGACGTACTGTATTAATACACTGGACCTAAAAATCACACAAAAAACATAAAATCAGAGTAGAAAAAAGTTAGATTTTTTACTGTGAAAACGACAGACATGTTTAACGAATCATTTTCATAATTTAAATTGCAAATATAAATTGTAAATTTCAAAAAATTATGTACAAATTTTGTGAACAACAAAGTTATATACAACTATTTACATTAAAATGCAGGCAATGTCTCAGGCGGTTTTTGTAAAACTATTCAAAACTATTTACAAAACAATCAGGTGTCACAATAAAATGCCACACAAATTATTTGTGCCGCTCCAATAAATAGTTCCTGTCCACTAAAAGAAAGAGGGGCACAGCACAGGTCTCACACCTTCAGGTGTATCACTCCCCCTGTCCACCTGGAGACAGCATTTACATTTCAATCTGCCTCTGGTGGCTTTTTGGCAGCATCTGTGACAGTCAGTAGTCGCCTCATTTGTTTTGACACACAAAACAAAAAAACGACTGGACTACACACTAACTATACAGTCCAAACACGCTAAATGTCGTCATTCCCACGACTTTCCCCTCTTTCTCAGCAACCAGATGCCACATGTTGCCATATAAATTTTTGATTGGTTGATGTGATGCATTTTTCCACCAATAGGAAAGGGGTGTCATTTTTTTTTGCTCGCTCGCAAGCGCTTTCTACATGCGAACGCTGTCCTTCGAATATCCTGTTATTACCGTGTTTTCCTGCACTAAACGTGACGACAGTAGTCACGAAAAGGTATCGCGTAAATTATTTATCATAACTCTGGTTTTACTTGGCCTATCAACACAATTTAAAAACTGGTATGTAGTTTGAAGTCCCTACTTTCCACACGTGTTTTTTTTTAATGCCCGTCCTGTCTAGTAGTTTTTGCAATCAGAATTATGATCTGAATGCGACGTTGTACCAAGCACATAGGCTCATCTTGTTCGTGTGTTTATTTATTCATTTTTATTAGTATTATTATTGTTATTACAGTACATGTGTAATATGAAAATGTCTACGATGACAGGCAGGGAGAAAAAGACAGAAAAAGGAAAGGGGGACAATAAAGGAGAAAATATAAGGATAAAGCATAATAGAAGAACGCAATGGATCATCAACTGCTGCACCTGTAAGACAAAACATTCAAGAGAAAAAACAAACAAACAAACAAACAAAAAGCACCTGGAAGAGAAAAATATGAAAAGCAGATACACAAAATACAAAGATACACAAATCTGCAATCTTGTTGTTTTGTGTGAGTGAGTGAGTGAATGAATGTGTGAGTGTGTGTGTGTGTGTGTGTGTGTGTGTGTGTGTGTGTTTTTGTCACAAAACATACTTGATATTGAGGGTGAGAAGCCGCAATAACACCCCCCAGAAGCCAGAGGCAGACAGAGAAAGATCCAGGAGATCCTGGCCAACCGCAGCCCCCAAGAGTGCAAAAGACCCGAGGCCACACATTCCGACGACAGCTGCGCACCCACCCCAGCAGGAGAAGGAGGGAGGCCACAGACAAAGTGCCCATGGCCAAAGGCCAAGAGTCCCAGAGAACCAGAGGTAACGGGCAACGGGCAACGGGCCCCGCCAGAGGCCAGCCCCCCCGACACAAGCCGGGCCCCAGGCACCCGGAAACCACCCGACACCCAGCAGAGCCCCCCCCCTCCACGCCGAAGAGGCCCGAGCCACCTCAGACACTTTCCACACAAGTTGAAACGGAGACTCCGCTGCACAGACAATTCTGCTGATAACTATATGCATGATATGTGGTCCTGTACGCCTGTTCAGAGGTTCTGGCAGAAGATATGTG
>VUQS01004908.1:4271-15768 GCA_015108495.1 Heterochromis multidens
ACTCTCATGCTCCAGAGCGGGGAGTCCTGTGGGCGGGGCTTAGGGCTGTCCCACCCTCCCTCCCCCGTGGAATCTTGGGAGGATGAGGGGGGGCTGACCGCCCAGCGATTACTCCAACACGAGCCCTGAGTGAGGGGGGAGGAGGAGGTGGAGAAAAGAGGGGGAGGTGGGGACAAAATGCAGTAACATAAATGCAACAGCCACAAAACAAAAAAAATAACTCATGATGACACAATGTTACCATGGCAACCACATGCAGCAGGTATCGATAGCAGCCGACGGGCTGATCGATCGGAAAAACCTCCACGTACACAAAACAAACAGCTGCATGCAGTGATCAATTACGTGTGTGTGTGTGTGTGTGTGTGTGTGTGAGTGTGTGAGTCAGACATGCTCCGTCAGACTGACAGGTGAGGATGAGGATGAGGAGGAAGTACACTGACAACCTGCTTCCCATCCTAGGAGCCTCAAGGAGGAAGTGATGGTGGCAGGATGAACCAACAGCAGCTTTCAGAAGCATCGATGCACCTATTGATCGACTGATCAGTGTTCAGGGACACCGATTGATCTGTTTACTCCGTCTGTGCCACAGCTTTTAATAGTCACCTCCTTAGCTCCTCCCCCTGTAAAACATTGTTCTTCTAACTGGCTGCCACTCACAAAGTTTGAACAGCAGGTGGGTGGGGCTTCTATGCCACACTCATTGTAGTCCCTGAACACGTGCTCGGTGACTCTCGCTGAGTGGGAGGAGCTTGTTACTGACAGGCGCTGCAGGGTTTGTTCAGTTCATTCACCTCCAGCTGAGTTTTTACCATCGATGTGGAAAGAAAAACCACACACACAAACACAGAGGTCAATGGTCACCCACCTGTTTGACCCGGGCTCTGCCGGGGGAGAACTTCCTCTTAGAGATGGCGGGCTTCCCCATGCCAATCTTTGGGGTGAGGGGGAGCACAGTGGCAGGAGGAGCCTGAGACTACATACAGATACAGATACATACAGACAGGTGAGGAAGAGGAAGAGTGAGCGAGGAGGAAGAGGCTGCGAGTGCTGCAGTTTACCTTGGAGAGAGGTGGAGACTGTCTGTCAGGGGGGGAAGTCCTGAGAGAAGGCGACGGCGGGGTGAGCGGCGGCGGGGTGACAGGTGCTCTGGCAGGGGAGGTCTCGGGGGAGGCCTCGGTGGAGAAGGGAGACTGCCTGAGGCGGATGGAGAGGTCGTCAGACAGCCGGAGGGAGCAGGGAGGAGGCCTCATGGAGCGACCCTTCCCTCTGCGCGGGGCTGCCGGCGAGGTGGGCGAGGACAGGTGTAGGAGAGATGGGGGAGGCGATGAGGTCATCAGCTCCATCACCTCCCGGTCTAAAGAGGGGTCCAAGTCCAGCACGAGGCTTACTGGTTCCTCCTCCACATCTGACTGCTCCTCCTGCTCCTCAGTGATTGGCTGACTATCTGACGGCTGCACCATTTCAGAAAGCTCCTCCTCCTCCTCTTGTGAAGGCTCAGCGTGTGATTGGTGCTCATCTTTGGTGGGTTCTGCTGCCACAGCAACAGGTTCAAACAGGCTCTGTGATTGGCCCTCATCACCCTCTGATGTCACGTGACAGAGAGGCGTTTGGTCCTTTAGCCCCACCATAGGTTCAATGTCACTGGTGGGCCCTTCCTCATGGGGGAGGTCCTCTAGGAGGGTGGGTGGGGTGTGAAGACGGGGGGAGTCCTCCAGGGAGCCGGCTCCCAGAGGAGGAGGTGGTGAGGGCAGGGGGGAGGTCGAAGGCTGCTGCGGGGGGACAGGGGAGGCGGGGTGGTGAGTCACCTGGACTCCTGCAGAGACACAAACAGGTACGCATTAGAGACTCAGAAACTCAGAGATCCCTGATGGAGGTTACAGTGGTGGAGCTGATGGAGCTGCATAAAAAGGGGCCTTTGTTTGTCGTACAGGAAACTTAAAGCAGACATTCTATGAGTTTTGATCAGTTACATTTCAGTGTTTGCAAATCAAACCTGTAGGACTGTTGGAACTGCTGTGCTGATCCTCCTGGTCTCGTTCTTCTCCTCCCTCGGTCCTCTCCACAGGCTCCTCCTCTTCTGGGTTCTCCTGTGATGTGTGTTCAGGCTGTTCCTCCTGCTCCTCCTCTGTGCTCATGGTGTCTGGGTGAACAAGAAGAGTAGATAACCTCAGGTCAGGTTTTGTGTTAATCAGGACAGTGTGAGTCGCTCCCCCTCATACTCACCCATGGTGGTATCAGACATCCCTTTAGGACCAGGACCAGCATCAGGCTGCACAGGACTAGCAGGGTTAACAGGATCACGAGCAGGACTGACTTCACAGTGGAACAGGCTGGCAGGACCAGGACTGGGACTAGCTTCTGCCGGCACAGGATTCTCAGGACCAGGACCTGGACCAGGTTCTGGCTGCTCAGAACTCCCAGGACCAGGTTCTGGCTGCTCAGAACTCACGGGACCTGGATTTGTGGTGATCTGTTTAAAACCAGAATTCAAATAAACACAAGTAGAACTTGGAACTGAGCTGCTGTGTGAGGGGCTACTTTGAACCTGCAGAGAATTAAAAGAGACTGTGTGAGAAGGGCTAATCTGTGAGGGGGCGGGGCATGTGGGACTAAGAGGAGCTTCACTAGGGCGGGTTGAGCTAGGCATCGCAGTGTTATCCTGAGTGGGACTAGCATGGACAGGGCTAGCAGGACTCGGACTGGCCTGAGTGTAAGTAGCATCAGCGGGGGTGAGTGGGCTTTGATACGAAGGGCTTGGCGAGGCAGTGCATTGTTGGCTTTCTTTGGGGACTGCTGCAGGACCAGCTAGGGACTGGCTGACCTGGCTCAGACTAGTCTGGCTGGGGCTAACAGCAGCTGATTCGTCGGGTACAGAAGCAGCAGGTGTTGGACTTGTTTGCTTGACACAGTCTGCAGGTTCATCCACACCAGCATCAAGCTGAGCCCCACTGGGAAGAACAGAGCTCTGGATTGTAGGACTGCCAACCATGTCCACGTCAGGACTAGTGGGGCTCAGTGGTGCCCCAGTAAGGCTAGTACTGCTTCCAGTGTCGGGAGCTGGACTGTGAGGTGGGCTAACACTGGCAACAGCAGCGTGTGCGGGGCTGCTGCGAGTCGTGCTAGCTAATGAGGAAGTCTGTGTCTGCGCTGGGCCTGAGTGAGCTACTACTACATGAACTGGACTAGCCTGACCAGCAGGACTAGTTGGGCTGTGAATGATGTGAACATCAGCTACACTAGCAGAGCAGGGACTTGTTTCAGCACTAACAGGACTCCTCTCTGGGCCGGTATTACTCAGTGTACAGTGTGGAGGACTTGAGTTAACAGAAGCTGGTGGAGGGCTCGGCGGCTGATCCGCAGCCAAGAGTGAAGGACAGCAGGGAGTCTGGATATGTGGCCAACTTGACTGACCAGTGGGACTCACCGTCTCCTGAGCACGCTCAGAACCTGCCAGAAAAAAGTCACTGGTGGCTTCTGGGTAGGCTGCGCCAGCCTGAGGGCTGTCGGGGGGACTGGGACTAGGTTTTGACTGAATACCATTACTTGGCTGGACGACAGTTACCGCCATCTCCCCATCCTGACACGAGATGAGATGGACAGGTCCAGCCAGCACTGCTGATGGGCTACTCTCCACTGGCACAGGGCTAGTAGGCATCTGACAAGCATGAGTGGGGCTAGCACAAGCTGAGCTGGCCTGGATATGTGTGGGGCTAGCTTTTTCAGCAGCTTCCATGCAGAGTGACAGGCTGTTGTGAGGACTCTGATGAATTTGGCTAGCTGGGGGAGGAGCTTCCTCCATTTCACCGGCACAAGGTGAACAAGCTAGGCTACTGTGTTTGGCTGAAGTGCTAACGTGAACAAGGCTTTCTGGTGTATGGAGATCTGGGACGTGACTGGGGCTGGAATGGTCAGGACTGAGCATGCTACTTTCAGGGGTCACTGTGGCCAGCTCAGATGTGGGGTTTAGGGCAAGAGGGCTTCTTTCCAGTGTTTGGCCATCAGCGTTAGAACTCTTTTGCACAGGGCTATGCTTCAAGGACTCGCGTTCTGTGGTATAGGTGGACTCTTGTGTGACTGTTGAATGTGCAGCAAGCTCTAAAGGATGTAGGCTAAGCTGTGAAGACCTGAGAGCCTGAGCAGAGCTGGCCTGTACTGGGCTAGCAGGCTGGGACAGACTACACTGTCTGAGTCTGAGTGGTGGTGATGATGGGCTACATGGAGCTGAGGCATCTCTTGCTGTCAATGAGAGGTCCTGGTCCAGTGTAGACATGTCCTGTGCAGCCCCATACTGCATATGAGCAGGGCTGCTTGATCCAGGGCTCTCCTGGTCCAGTGTAGGTTCAGTATCCTGTGACGGGCTCCAAGGACGTGATGTGCCAACTTTTACAGGACTATGTGGCATAGGACTATGGTCTCTTTGTGGAGGACTGTGCTGAGGCTGTGGGATGACGATGTTCGTCTGACTACATGATCCGCTGAGCTGCATAGCGTTGTCCTGTGCAGGACTGTGTGGTGGAAGGCTGTGCTGAGGCTCCTCCGTCCCCAGCTCTACCCTGGCAGGATTAAGCCCCGGCTGGGTAGGACTATGAGGTGGAGGGCTGTGTGGAGAATGTGCAAGGATGCAGGCCATGGGACTACCCTGTAGTGGACTCTGCTGAGATTCTGTGTTCATAAGCTGATCCTCTGTGGAATTCTGCGTAGGACTTTTCTCGAATTCTTCTGGGCCAGAGTGAGACTGTGTAGGACTCTGCTGAAGGTGCAATGCTGTGCAGCTTTTCTGGTGATGCGTGGAACCCAGGTGGGATGGTGAATAACTTTCATGGACCTCTGCAAGATCAGGGCAAGATGGTGAGGAGCTTATTCTGAACTCTGTGGAATCAGGACGAGATGGAAGTGGACTTTGCTGGCACTCTTCTTGATTAGCATGAGATGCTGTGGGACTAGGTTGAGATGTCTGGAATTCCATGGCAGAAGGTGCAGTCCAAGGTGCAACGTTTTGTTGGTGCTCCATGGGATCAGGATGGGAAAGTACAGGACTCTGTGGGAGCTCTGTGACAGATGGTTGAGGACTATGTGGGAGGTCTGCAGTCAAAGGTGCAGGACTTTTTTGGAGCTCCAAAGGATCACTGTAGGATGGTGAAGGATTTCGCAGGAGCTCTTTGGGAGATGGTGCATTGTGTGGGAGCTCTGTGGAATCAGTGTGAGACAGCTCGGGAATTTGTTGGAGCTGTGCTGAAGGTGGTGAGAAACTTTGCTGGAGCTCTGTGGGAGATGGAGGAACCTGATAAAGCTCTGTGTTTTCAGGGCAAGATGGTGCAGGACATCGGAGTTCTTCGAGCATTTGTAAGGAATTTGGTTGAATCTCCATGGAAATAGGGGGAGGTGGTGCACAACTATCTGGGAGCTCTTTGGGAGATGGTGCAGGTCTTTGATGGAGCTCTGTAGAATCAGGGTAAGGTGGTGCAGGACTGTGTGGGAGCTCTTTGGGAGATGGTGCAGGACTCTGTTGGTGTTCTATAGGAGATGATGAGGAACTCTGTTGGAGCTCTGTGGGAGATGGTGAAGAACTTCGCTGGAGGTCCTTGGGAACAGGGCTAGACGATAAAGAACGCTGTTGGAGCTCTGCAGAAGATGGAGGAGGGCTTTGTTGGGGCTCTGTAAAAGATGGTGAGGAACTTCGTTGGACCGCCACAGGATCCAGATGAAATGGTGGAGGACTTTGCTGGAGCTCTGTGGGATCAGGGTGACATGGTAAAGGACTTTGTTCTAACTCTGTGACACATGTTGCACTTTGTGGGAGCACTTTGGAAGATGAAGTGGGACTTTCTGGAAGCTTAGGGGAATCAGGGAGAACTGGTGGAGGACTCTGTTGAAGCTCCGTAGCTTCAGGGTCAGATGGTACAGAACTTTCTTGGAGCTCTGTGGACTCAGGGAGAATTGGTGGAGGACTCTGTTGGAGCTCTGTGGACTCAGGGAGATCTGATGGAGGACTTTGTTGGAGCTCTGTGGACTCGGTGAGAACTGGTGGAGGACTCTGTTGGAGCTCTGTGGACTCAGGGAGAATTGGTGGAGGACTTTGTTGGAGCTCTGTGGACTCAGGGAGATTGGTGGAGGACTTTGTTGGAGCTCTGTGGACTCAGTGAGAACTGTTGTAGGACTTTGTTGGAGCTCTGTGGACTCAATTGATGGAGGATTCTTTAGGAGATCCTGGGAGTCAGGGTGAGATGGTTTACAATTTTGTTGGAGCTCATTGGGATCAGGGTGAGATGATCTAAGACTTGATGGCGATGGTGCACTGATGGACTTTGTTGGACTCTGTGGCGGCTCTGAAGAGATGAGTTGACCAATAGGATTGATGGGCGGAGCCTCTGTGTGGTTTGAGACTGATGGCTGTGGAACGCTACTGGGTGGAGTCTGTGTGGGGCTAAGGGCGGGAGCTGGTGCCAGGTTGGGACTGTGTGAGATTGGCTTCTCCTGTTGAGGTCTGCAGGTGGAGCAGACGTAACCTTCAGACCCCGCCCTGCCCTGCCTGGCCTGGACGATGCACTCTGCATGGACATACCTGAAACACATATAACAGTCTTGTTACTTCCTTTGCATCACTATCAAAATAAGAGTAGGCCTGAATAAAATCTACCAGCAGTGGTTTTCAAACTGTGGGGCAGTCCCTCTAGTGGGGCAGAGACCCAGTGCAGGGGGGCACGAAATGAAATAAAGTTCATATATGAAAACCACTGGCTTCCTGTGTCATAATAAAAGCCACATCGGCTCTCTTCCATTCAGGGCTTTTATTGTGAAGCAGCCTCAGTGAAACAGATGGAAGGTGTTCGTGTACCTATAGCAGCAGATACAGGTCACATACTCCTGTGGTGTGTAGAGGTCGGGGGTGTGGCCACAGAGAGGACAGGGCAGGGCTGGGTCACATGACTCACACAGAAACGGGTGATTGGCCCACTGGCCTGATGACCTCACACCACAGCGGCGGCAGACTCTGCAATTCTGGAGGAGATGAGGGGAGGGAGGGAAGGGTTTATGAGGTTCATTCAAAGTTCAACACTACTGCTCACAGCAGTGTGTGTGTGTGTGTGTGTGTGTGTGTGTTCATCTCACCTTGCAGCTCCAGCCGGTGCTCGGTGTGCAATCCAGAGGTGGTGTGAGACAGTGTGCGTGATAAGCTTTATCACACTGATCACACACCAACAACACACCTTCATCCCCTCGTAGCCTAACACACAGACAGAGCACAAGTGGAGGGTTACGATGGTTTTCAAACTGAGTGTAGGACAGGCCGTCTTTACTCCATCTTGAACTATCTGCTCATCCTAATCAATAACTCTGTGTGTGTTACCTGCAGCTCTGACACACTCGACACTGAGGACACTGCCAGCCGGCCCGGCAGAGATGGGAGGGTGCCACAGAGGGGTCCAGGCAGGTGCCATGGTAATGGTTACCACAACAACAGCACATTAACAGGCTGCCAAGCTCACCGCCGCCGGAGCAGAGAACGCAGGGTGTCAAGGACCCTGAGGAGACACGATCACGTCACGTTTCAATCCTCAGACGATACGTTTGAGCATTTCTGCTCAGATTAAAGAAGAAATCTCACACCTGCCTCAGTGAGGACCACCCCACCCGTGTGTATTTACCTGTGTGTGTGTGTCTTGTACACAGTGTGCGTCTCTGGTTCCAGTCCAGGTGGGCTCCGGCAGCAGCAGCACAGGGGAAGTGGTAGCACCGCCCACAGTCCGTCTCTTGGCAACGAAGCGATGCCCCAAGCCGCTGGCAAAACACACACACCTGGACAGGTGAGAGAGACGAGATCGAACAGGGGGGCTTAGAGAGGCTCAGTCAGGATCATGAAGGAAACTGCTGCTGTGTGTAACACCCTTTTTTTCTTCTTCTCTTTTTATTTCAGTTTCACTCAAAGTGCCCCAGAAACGCCACAAAACACTTATTTTTTATCTGAGGACAGTGTAGTTGGTGTTTGGTCAGTATTCATCTAGCTGAGGTACAGACCTACATCAGCTAGGCACCGAGGAGGGAGGGGCTACAGACCAGATGGCGTGGAAACCCACCTGTGTGCTTCCTGAGTCAATGGCTTTGTCCACGTAGAGCAGTGATTGGCCCTCGCCTCGACATACCCCCTCTGACCAGGCGGCACACTGCAGGTGAGCACAGCATTGACCTGCGCACACACACACACACACACATAGAGGAAGGTTAACACACACACAGAAGAAGAAGAGGAAGAAAAAAAGGAGGAGGAAGAGGAGGAGGTACCTGTGGGGTCAAACAGTGATTGGACGTTGATGTCATGAGGAAGGCCGATGGGTCCGAGCTGCTTAAGGAACTCTGAGGAAGACTCTGGAACATCAGCACACAGTTAACAGTCAAACACCGATCAACAACACTGATCAATAACACCGATCAACAACACCGATCAGATCCCACCTGTGTTGGAGCCAGTGAATGGAGAATACTCACCACACTGTTCTGGACTGCAGCACCTGTGCGCACACACACACACACACACACACACAGATCTATGGTTACCTCACCTGATCGACTCATCACTGTGGTATCTTTGGAGGGAGAGGGTAAAGAGGAAGTGATGTCACTCACGTGGGCTGGGCTTGGCTGCCACGGTAGCAGTGGTCGTGGCAGTCGTTGTCCCGGTCGGAGGAGGCGCGGCGGTTGAGGATGTGGAGAGGGATGTAGCCGGGCGTTGGGCCGAACACCACCAGGCGGCCCTGGCCCAGAGGAGGCTCGTCACCATGGTAACAGAAGGCACACTGCTTCAGACTGATGGGAAAAACCAAACGATGCATTTAGAAGGTGTGGTGTCACCTGACAGACTCGTTTAGGTTTGGATCTGGCGTCAGCGGCTGCTAGGATCCTAAGTGAAGCAGTTTGTTCTGTTTGTGTGTTTTTATCTCGATTCACAACTTTGGGATAAATAAAGTAAAATAAAATTCGTCTTATTTCTGTCTGAAGTCAGTTTTCAGTTATGGTGAATAAGCTGGATGAAACTGCTTGACTCTGTGATATGTCTGAACTTTAAATCCAGCTCTCCAACCTTTTAAAATAAACAAAAACACTACATTTATCCTTCTTTCTTTATGATTTAACTGGAATACAATAACTTCAGGTCTTTGTAACATGTCAGCGTCCTCTGAAAGGAGCTCTGATGAAGCGACACATTAAATGTGGTGACTTTCAAAATAAAAGCTTCCTCTGTCGGCCTGCTGAGTGGCGTGTTGAGTGTGTAGGACTCACGCCGATCCTCTCTAACACACACTCACCGTTTGTTGGCGTGTCCCAGGCTGGGTGTGGGTGAGCCCCCCAAGTCCTCCGACATAGACCGCTGGAACAGGGGCGACAACGACTCCTCGTCCTCCAACCGCAGGCAGGGGGACACCGGAGGACTGGGCCGGGGACTGGTAGCTGGACTCTGCTCCATGGGGCTGGCCCCGCCTTCCTCCGCCTCCTCTGTATCCACTGGAACCATGCTGGCGCTGCAGTCCACCTCCATGGGGGCGGGGCTGTGATTCGGACTGGGCCGGTCCTCCTCAACAGGATAAGGACCAGGATCAGGATGAGGGGATGGTGGTAGGGGGCTGGAGGCTGGGAGCAGGGGGCTGGAGGCTGGGGGCAGGGCCTCAGAGCTTGGTCTCTCCTCCTCCGCCTCCTCCTCCTCTTCCTCCTCAGCACTGGGAGCCGGTTCAGGGTCAGGAGGACCCGGGCCTGGGTCCGGGTCTGGATCAGGTTCTGGGCTGAGCCGGTCCTCAGCGGGTTCAGAGTTTGTTTTGGATTTTCTCTTGGAGGTGGACCGCCGCTGCCGTGTGGTCTTCTCCTTCACCTCTGTGGATACACACACACACACACACACACACAGTCAGAAACAGAAGCAGGATACAGGAGTCGAGGTGCACTGTGGGTAATGTAGGCACAATCACATTGTCTGAATCTGTCAAACGTCTTTTTTTTCTAGTGGATCTGCAGGTATGACATGTTTAGTTTTTAAATGTCATGGCGCGTGAATGTGGAGGTGTAGATGTCTTCATGTGGGCGTACCTGAGCAGGTGAGGTTTAAACACACACAGTTTACATCCAGCTGTTTCTACACACCTGTCTTCTGGGGGGGTTTCTTCTCTGTGGCGTCCATGCTCTCTTCATCCTCTACCTGAGCTCGTCCTCGGCTCCGCCCCCTGCACACACACACTCAGCAGTTAGAGGAACACGTTCGTTCATTCATGTTCACGTGTGTAAATGCACTGAAGGAGCAGCATTAAACCTCTGGGTCCTCCTACAGCTGTTTCACCACTGAAGCTCCTCAGACTCACTCTAAGGTGTAAAAACTGTTGATGTTTGTTATTCTTCTGCACAGACCAGCGGAGGCGATCAGAATCACCTGCACTAAAAACATCACCTGACTGAAATGAGCATCAGCATTGGAGCTTTCTAAAGAACCTGTCACTGGTAATCAGGACGCTGCTTTAAGGCGCGCTACAGCAGGATGGAAACTTTCTGACACCTGAGTGGCTCCGCCCACAAAACAAAAAAGAAAGACAGAGAGGACATCGTCTGGGTGCTGATGAAACAGGAAGTGGACTGACACACACACACACACACAGCATGTGTTGATGCGTCTTCTTTTTAACCAATTAGCTGATGAGTACACTGCAGACCTTCAGTATCGGGAAACACCTGAATCAGGTAAACAGGATGACATCACGGCAGAGAGTTGGACTCTGTGTGTGTGTGTGTGTGTGTGTGTGTGTGTGTGTGTGTAGGGCAGGAGGTAAAACCAGGAGCAGAGTCCAGCACACGCCTCCTGTCAGACTCCTCCTCGCTCCCTCCCTGCTGCTCATTACCCAGAATGCAACTCAACCACTTCCTCTTCAACACACACACACACACAACACACGCATCTGTATGTCTGTCTCTGTGAGGACCCTCTCCTTCACAGACTGATCTGGCCTCTGCAGCTCCAGCAGCAGAGATTCTCAGCTGTAACCTGACGGGCTGAACACACACACACACACACACACACACACACACACACACACACAGTTTCAGGACTTACAGCATGGCTGCCCCCTACCCTGAATACAGTGTTCATGAAGGCTTTTCCTCTCTGTGCCAAGGATCCTGGGATCTTCCTCTTCAGTTTTCCTTCAGGTCTGTGTTTTTTAAACTAATGATGAGCTCCTTGCTAGCTTTAACACATTTCTGGGCCTCTTACTGAAAGTCCAGACCTTTGATGTCTTTAACTTGTCCTGAAATAAGGAGGCCACACATGGCCATGATCCTGCTCATCAGCCACCTGTCCAGTTATGTTCAAGCCTGTGAAACACGATTTAATGCTGTGTTTTTACAGCTCACACTGATGCTTCAGCCTTTCTTTGTTCTTCCATCATCCTGCTGCAGGTTGGTCTTCATGTGTCCACACAAAGCCTTTTTTTTTTTTTTTTTTTAACAGGTTTTTAAAGTC
>VUQS01004909.1:3251-13630 GCA_015108495.1 Heterochromis multidens
TCTTGAACAGAATATTAAAAAAAAAAAAAAAAAAAAAAAAAAACAACAAAAAAAAAAAAAAAAAAAAAAAAAAAAAAAAAAAAAAAAAAAAAATAAAAAAAGAAGAAGAAGAAAGGAAATTCATATGTACAAACTGAGTTCTTTTAGCCTGTTAGCTATGCTAACAAGTCAACTGCTGAATCCCAGGGGAAGGCACTGTACTCAGTCACATAATGGCCAGCAAAGCTGGACAAACTAGGCTGCTCTGCTAGCTAGGATGCTATTGGAAGTTACGGCTTTCAAGTGTGTCTCACCCACATTTAAGGCTAGACTAGTTCATCGTTTAGCTTTACATTTAATCATTATTATCTGCTCCACTTACCCCTGTCTGTCTTTTTATTCTTCTCTTCTTCTTCCTTTTTTTTTCTTTTTTTCACTCCCAGAAAGATAGCTAGGAAGATCAGGTCTCTCCTACTGTCACTGCAAATGTTGCACATTGCCACTGCGGTAATTTAGTTTGTCAGCCCTTGGGGGCCCGCCACTGGCCTGGGGCCCAAAGCAGTTGACTGCCTTACCTGGTGGCAAGTAGTGTATGTGTCTGTGTATGATGATGTGCTGTTATTCAGTTCATGATATAAAGCTGAAGACACATCAAACTTATGGTAAAAAAACAAATAAATAAATAAATAAGGATATTGTTGATGTTTTCAATCATAGTTCATAACTGATATAAGACGGTAGAATACTCCATGAGAGAATTGTGTTGCATTAGTTCATTTATTGTATGTATAATCTTTTTTTTTTCTTTACAGACTAGGTTTTTGAGATTCTACGGATATGCCCTTTGATTTGGAATTCTCCTTGACGAAGAAGATGATGAGCCATGACCCTGATCATCTCCTTACTCCAAGGAGTTGCTCTGACTTTACGTTGTGTCTGAGAAAGAGACTATTCACTTCTTCATGTGTATCAACTGAGTTTCCCTGTGTGGTAGAACTCTTGAAACACCGCATCGAACTTCTTTTAATATAGGAGTGCTTTGGAACTGAAACTGACTTGACACTGACTTATGTGAATAAGACTAGCTAACTAACTACAACAAAGAGGAAAGTTGAACTTAAGAAAAAAAATGTAAGAAATTCTGAGAGTGTTAACATTCCGGAGACATTTTCTTCCATTACAAATTTGATGTGATGGGACATTT
The DNA here is from genome assembly GCA_015108495.1 of Heterochromis multidens. NCBI lineage: Eukaryota > Metazoa > Chordata > Actinopteri > Cichliformes > Cichlidae > Heterochromis > Heterochromis multidens. The sequence goes on from VUQS01004909.1 coordinate 4,435, forward strand.
TGCTTATGCTGTTTACACTTCTGTTTGTCAAGCTCTGTGAAATATTCATTACCATTTGTGGTAACCATATTGATGTTTTCTTTTTCTTTCTACGAAATACCATCTAGCTCCAGCTTCTCAACATACTCATTTCTCTCTTTAACGTCCCTACAAACTTAGAGATAAACATTTGAGTTTTCTGTAAATCTCAAGTGAGTTATATTTGCATTTTGTGATAAATATTTGTATGTTCTGTATCACTTTGTGTTGTGTCTGTTTCCTTTCTCTGTTGTAAGGTTTCATGTATAAATGCTTTATGAGGCATAGATAGTCCTCACTTTAGATGAAGTTACACAAAATACTTTTTGTGTAACTTCTGCTGTCATTAAAAATGTTATATATGAGTTCATAAATCAAGAGTAAAAATTTACATCTGTGTGTATGTGTATACCGATGTGTATTAATGTAGGATTAATGCTTTATAAATGGTGAATAAAGTTTGTACTAATACCTTACCAATGCTAGTATGTTGTTATTCTGGAGTGTTACCTGGTATGTTTGAACAGAGCAGGTTTTATTTATTTATTCATTCATTCATTTATTTATTTATTTTTAGCCATTTAGCTCTTTTCACTCCTATTAATTAAAGACTATCTAGCAAGTGCCTTTTAGGTGAATTGTAGACTGTTTCAGTTATGTTTGTTCCTTTTTATTATTGTGAAGTATTGGGCTGCCTGTAGTTGGGCTCTGGTTAAGTTTAGCTTAGCTTACCACAGGACACCAAATAAGGACCACAAGTTAACTTTACTATACTAGTAAAAATCCACCTAATAACATGTCTAAAGCTTACAAATTAAAAATGTATATCTTGTTTGTTTAATACATACAAAAATTTTTACTATTTAGCACCTGAGAGAATTCAGTATTATTGTAGGGTCTTTACCTTACAATATAAAGCACCTTGAGGCAACTGTTGTTGTGATTTGGCGCTATATAAATAATAATTTTTAAAAAAAGAATTAACTGTGGACAATTAACACATTATTTGTTAAATTATTATTTCAATTTAAAAGGTTATAATAATCTGAATATAAAAAAAAATATAGCATAGGTACAAACAATCAGATGACTCATTCTCCACTTTGCTCTTGGCGAGCACAACTTGGGATAGATGGAGTGAAGAGTGAATTTAGCCCAGACCCCTTTCTGGAGGACTCTAACTTTTTTGCTATGATTCATTTTTTTCCTTTCTGTCTTCTTCTCTCAGTCATATCCACCACTATTCCTTTGCTACTGTGCAGAAACTGCATAGTAGAGTTTAAATCTCTGTTGAATTCTTAAGTGCTTATTACAGAGTTCAAGAGCTTAGCGAGAGATGAAGTGGGATAGGATTCAGTGTGAGCCTATGTGTTCTTTTTCAGAGAAAGTCATACAAAGGGAATGTGTGTGGCATGTGTGTTCATAAAAGCATCTGTTTCTATTTGTGTTAAGCATAAAAAGAAACTATTGCCAAAATAAAAAGAGCAATGAGATCAGATGCCTCAAGGAAGAATGGTGGGAGGAGACAGTGGAAAGAGAGCATTCATATTCTCTCCTTATCTGCACTCTATAAACCTCCCTTTCAGATGCAAATGCAGCAGTATTCAAAGAGAGGTCAACTTGTTCATCCCGTGTTTCAAGCTTCCAATGAATAAACATGTGGTTCAAACGTCTATTGCTCTAAGCATGTACTGCAAATGGTGATAGACATATGAGAGCACATATGAAGAGGAAAGGAATAGAGTTTGCATGTTTTGTTTAAAAAAAAGCACTAACATGATAAAAAGATTTCTAATGCAAATTGCTTTCATATTGCAATGTCAGATAATACAGTAACTCCAAACCCTCACAATGACTGTAACATGGGTCTTTTAAACCACCTTTATTGCATAATCATGAGACCATAAGTGACTCTGCTTCCATTATGAAAGGTGTGTCAGTGAGATTGAGGAGATCCTCAGTGTTCTTTCCATGACCTGACTATATCCTCAGTTGAAGTCAGCAGCGCCCCATCTCCACTGTACACAGTGTGAGTAGAGCACCACTTCCCCATCCTGAGTCACCTGATGGTTTGGCAGAATCCCTTCAAGGCCGAACAAAAGTCTTGTTCCCAAGTCTTGGTCTCATCAAACTCCTCCCACACCTGAGTTTTTGCTTCAGCTACTGCCAGAGCTGCACTCTGCTTGGCCTACTAGTACCTGCTAACCAAGCCCAAAAAGACTCCTTCACCCTCACAGCTCCCTTCACCTTCGGTGTCCACCATCTAGTTCGGGGATTACCATTACAACAGGCACCAGCAACCTTGCAGCTGCAGCTATGTTCAGCCGTAGTGGAGGTGTGGATCATGGACTCAATGTCCCCAGCCTCCCTCGGAATGCTGTTGAAAACACCACTCAGCCACAGATCAGGCAGACTGTTCCTCTCAGTCACACCCCTCCCAGTCACACTGTGATTGCCCACGTGAGAACTGAATTCCCCCAATAGGATGATGGGGGTTAGGGTTAGCCCTAACCCCCAGACGGAGCACTTCCCAGCACCCCACCCAGTGACTCCAAGAAGGCTGGGTACTCTGAACTGTCATTTGGCGCCTATGCACAAATGACAGTCAGAACCCGTTCTCCAACCCAAAGATGCAGTGAAGCAATCCTCTCATCCACCGGGGAAAGCCCCAATGTACAGGCACCAAACCAGGGTAGTCCCACCTCTGCCCACTGTCTCTCACCTGGGGCAACTACGGAGTAGAACAGAGTCCAGCCCCTCTCCAGGAAAAAATGAGACCGCGTATATTGTCAGCGGAAATGAGCTTCCTTCGATAGTGGCTGAGTTTTCCCTTAGAGCTAGGTTGAGGAGCTCGGTCATTTAGGAGGGACTCGGAGTAGAGCCGCTACTTCTCCACAACAGAATGAACCAGTTGAGGTGGTTCAGGCATCTAACTAGGATGCTTAGCAACAGACCAATTTTAAATTGCATCTTTAGGGACTTTGTTACTAGCAGCCTGTCACAAAAACACAATTTGTTGCTATTTCTTTAGTTGAATTTATGAAACATGCCAAAGATAAGTTTGACAGGCATAAAATAGTATTTTAACACCAACAAGGTGATTCCCAAAGAGCTGTTAGCCCAAAAACTGCCATATCTCGGCATAGTGTACTGTGAGCCTTTAAAAAAATTAGGAAACTGGACAAGTGGAGGACAAAAGAGGTGGTAGACCTAAAAAACTATCTACAGCAAATGAACAGTATCTGAAAGCCAAGTCTTTGAGAAAAAAACAAAAAAAGGCCTGACACAGGACCTAAAAGATGCATCTGGCCCTTCAGCGGATCCATTTGCTGTTCACTGAAGCCTCATTGCCTCAGTGGAATGGTGATTGTCAAGAAGCCATTCTTAAGGAAGGAAAAGAGGAAAGGCCGAGGTATGCCTGATTACACAATGGAGCACTATCAGTCATGGATTGTCCTCCTGGAGAACTATTCCTGAAGCCTACTTAAAGAAATTACAAGAAAGCTTGCCTAAGAGAGTTCTGTGTTGAAGAATAAAGGTGGTCACACCAAATATTGACTTTCAAGCTCATTAGAATTCTACAAACTCTGTTTCTGCTTTCTATACTATATTTCCATTTATCTTTGCACATGTTTCATTAAATTGCTGCACCCATTTTCTTAACAAAATATAAGAAATGAGTGGTGGCTCAAGACTTATACACGGTGCTGTACATTCAGAGATCCCTGACCCTAACAGACAAAGAAGATTAAGGAATAAATCATGTCTTTTCATAGTTTTCAGTCAACACGTAACCCTGGAACTTCCACAGAACTCATTCAGCATACTTAAACCTCCACAGAACTGGAGCACAAACCAATAAGTTTTTCACCTGTTTCAAGCCCTTAATATTCAGATTTGTATATTGATGTGACATTGCATGAAACTATGCAAAAGTGTTTTTGCTCACCAAGGATCATATTAAATCAGAAAAGCTCATCCGCAGAAGGAAAAAACATACATGTATTTGTAAGAAAGCACAGAATGCCTGCCTTACTCTATTATATTCCACTATATTTATAATCCTCAACTGGTACCTGATTTTGTATTTTTCTTTACATAAATAGAGTCATTTCCACAATAAATTGATGCAGAAAAGCCTCAAATTGCATAAGATTTCACTACAATGCATGAAATGAAGTGTCTGATGCCCAAAATGTCCTAGGGGAGAGCCCCCAGATCCCCAAGTTAATGTGTTCCCTTCAATGTGCAAATCAACCCTATACCCAATTTTCCTTTTTCTAAGCCCTGGCAATTTTAAAGTTAAGTAATGTAATAATTTGCTTACATTTAGAAATATTACTTTAATTGTTTCCTCTACTGCAAGATAGAACAGTGATGTGTTCACTTCAAAAGTATGTTTGCAAAGAGGCATCACTTGGTCTTTACACAGTTGCCAAATGCAACAAACACACACAATCCCAGGCTAATGCACAGAGTACACTGATATGTTTGATAACCATCACTTCACTTCTCCAGTCAGTAGTCATCATCTCAAACACTGTAATCATTTGCTGTCTTTGGATTGCTCTGGCACCACATTATGTTCCAAAGGACCCTCCAACTTACAAAACCAACCCACATCTCCTTTTGATCAGAGCCACTCAAGATTAATTAAGCCATGATTTACTTTAAATAGATGTGATTAGCATACTGAATTACATTTTGTCTTCTTAGGAATGCTTTATCAAAACCACACCTGGTCATTTTGTGCATGAGCCCAAATGGACTACAGAAAAGAAAATCTCGACTAATGAGCACACATAGCAATTAAGAGCTTTTGCATTCACATAACAATTATCCCTAATCCAAACTTGTGTTGCATGCATCTTATTTAAACGTTGGACTGTTTGGATCCATATGAACAAGCAAAACAAATGCTGGATAATACACATAATAGCAACTCACATTGCTGTTAATTGTACTTCATGTCCAGAGTTTTGGAAAGAAATATAAAGACATATAACATCCTTTTATGTCTGCTTCTTAAGCATTAAGAAAAACAACAAAATGCATACTTCTCTTTCTAATCTGATGGTCATTTAGCCCACATTTTTGCACCATGTTTTTATCTTGTTTTACCTTAAAAGGTAACTCATCTATCAGCAGGACCTTAAAAATGTTACTACTATATTAATATAATAATGTGTAATATTCCACTTAAGTGTAGTGCAATTCTGTACAGTTGCTTTACTAGAGAATCTTTCTCAACCATCTGTTAATAAGTACTTAGGTGTCTCGTAATATTCTTAATATTAGTATTTTCCCCAATATTTACTTTCTTTTTATCCCAATTCTGACAGTGAATCCTATCCATATTTTAGTCTGGCATCCCTATTAATTTGTTTGTCCTTAACCTCATTAGTTTTCCTCAACTCTCTCAAAGGTGGCCCTAATATTTGTTTATGGTCCATTACAGGTTCTTAGACCTAACTTTACCCAAATCAAAAGGGATGTTTGATGATTCTGACTTGATCCCTAGATCAAGTCAGACTTGATCCCTAAATCTCAATATTTTTAGTCCATATCTTGAGTTTCCTTTTGGGCATCCATTTTTTGAATGACCAAGAAACTGAAATTGTGGAAAATGTTCTGTATATTCTTTTGCAGACCAGTTGTAAAGTGAAATGAGGAGCAGATTACTAGAATATTAGTAGATTATTAATAAAAATGATATAAATGATCAAATGTAGGAACTGCAGAAAGACACTGAAGAAAATGTTTCTTATTAGCTTTATTTTTTAAAGTAAGTTGAGAAAAAATATATGAATCACGGCTGTATACTTGACATCAACCTAGTGTCAGCAGTGTCATAGTAATTCGATGGGTCACTCTGTTCACCAGAACAGCTTTCAATGTGTACTGATTATACAAGTCTCTGGATGGTGGGATGCAACATGATCCTTTCCAAAGAAACCCACGTCATTCAGTGTCTTGGTGATGAAGCAGAATGCTGTTTAATACTAATTGATCAGGAATCAAAGTGGGCGTATAGACAATCAAGCCTAGTATATTTATTGCTGCTATGAGTAAATAAAGTTAAGATCTTAAAGATAACCACTGCCTTTGGAAGAATATTTTAGCCTCTTGCTTTGTCCTTCTTTTCTTGTGGAGAGATTAGATGTAATCAAACATACTACAAACATGTTATTTTAACATGGCCACTGTACCACTTAACTTTTAAATTACTTAATCTCAAAATGCAACAATGCAACATGCTGTTGCAACAATCAAACTAGGCATGTAGGCATATGATTAAGTGTCCAATGCCCAATTTTGTCAGACTGAGAACTTCTGTCTTTGTTTTCTATTTTCCTGTGGAAGGTTAATCTGCAGGGTGTCATCCTTCTACTTCATCTCAATCTCCAGTCAGGGAATGAGGCAACCCCTATTCCATTTAATGAGATGAGCAGCAGGCTTTTGGACTTTGAGAGAAAAATTAAGGCAAAGAGTACAAAAATATCCAACTATTACTCTCCTCAGTAATATATTTTACAGCCACAAGTTCTATTTTGTGATTCATGCAGTAAAGGACGTTCAGGTTAGGACTGATCTTTTCATGTAAGAGGGTAGCTGCTCCTCTGTATCAGACCATTATAGCAGCGGTGCCATCAGTTGCAAAGCTGAGCAAAGCAAAGTTGGATTTCTTCAGAGATGCCCTGCTTATCAAGGCTGTCTAGCAGGATGTCACAGACAGCAGCCCCAGTGCATTACTGCAAATTAAGACACTGAAACTCACTAAGAATATTTATCTTTCTTTGTGAGGATCCTGTAAAATATGAATCCTGAATAATTTTCTTTTTTTCTTTCATTCAGCTAACTGTAGTTTTTGCACAGACTACCTTTTGGTGCTTGGCGGTAATAAATGTTAAATAATGATGCAAAAAAATAAAGATGTAAAAAGGCAGGATTAAGTCACTCCATAATACAGCCCGCACCCAGAAAAGTACAGTGTACTTAAAATGTAAGATGGGGAAATATTCTTTGTTTTTCCGGAAAATTACAATGAAATTATGCTTAAAATTACTTACGCTGTACTTAAAATTAGTTACGGTATAATGTGTGTCTACTTTCCTGTAAAATACCTGTAATTTCAAATAAAATACCTTGAAATTATATTTAATTACAGGGTAATTAAGCCCTTAGTCGCGGGCCGTATTATAAAGGGTTACCACAATTTCTTATGTTATAAGACTAACTGAAATGAAATATTTAAAAAATTATTTACCATATATGAACACTTTATTGTCTTTCCCAGAAATTATAATTATTTTTACTGCTCCTTTTATGCATTCATTCAAGAAAAATTAAAACCTACAATTTAAATCAAGAAAACATTTCCGTCATGTTTTGAGGCACAACAGTCTGTCAGCACACTTCTCAGAAGTCTCATTATGAACCTTGTAAATGAAATAACAGCTGATGATGAATGTTCTGTACTAACCCCATCCCTGAACTACAGTTTTCAACAACATTGAACTTCCAAATTGTTGCAAAATGTTGATTTTCTATTTTAAAATTGCGTAGGCTGCTGTCAGTTTGTAATTAATTTCAATCACATGTACGTGTCACAGATGGCACTGTATGCTAATTGTTAAGTTATGATAGAATAATAATATACATGTAAATAGGACAAAATGGCTTTTGCATTTTCTTCAAAGGAATTAGTCATTTTTAAAAAATGTGTAGCGCAAGTTAGCTTTTCACAGGAGATAAAGCTCCTGTGAACTTTAATAATAGGGCTGACAAGTAGAAGAAGAATGGGATGACCATTTGTCTTCAAACAGTTTGCCCTCTCAGTGACACAGCGGGGTATGTAATGAAGATGGTGTGAGACTGGACATCCTGTTTCATTCTCTCAGCTACATATGTGACTTGGTGGTAATGAGATTTTTAGGGAGCTCATGCCATTCCTGGGCCCCAGCATGTGTCTGTCAGTAGCTCAGAGGAGCCAGTAATGACATTCAGTGGTCCCGCTAAGGACCAGCGATTAAGGGACAGAAGAAGCACTGGAGCATGGATGTAGTGCAGAAAGCTTTGTGAAGATTGCAGAATGGGAGAACATATAGTGGCTGCTGCTTTTGCCTGTATCATAATGTCTTCATATTTACTAAAATGACTGCAGAAATCATCTGATGAGACTGAAATATGGACAAAAATTGAAGCAGAGTAGCAATGAGAGTGGTGAAACGTCAGTAGCATAAAGGTTGCATTTGGAGTCTGCAAGGCATTGGCCTGGGAATAGAAGATGATTTTACTGTCTACCTAAGGTGGGAAAAATGCCCTTTGCTCACCAAGACATTGAAGGACCACAAAAAAAAAAAACCCAAAAAACCACACACATCTGAGAAAATGACATCTGAAATTGATTGCATCCAAGTCATCAAGACATTAAGGGGACATTGTTCATATGGACCACTGTGCCTTATTCAAATCACTGTTTGACATACTTCATTGTCACCATATTGTAACACTACATATAAGTTGGATGATATTCAGAAGTTTTCTTATTGTCAACAAATCCCACAAAACAAAAAAAAACAAAAGTTTATATTTTTCAATAAGAAGAAATGGCTAACACGAAATATAGCTTGTTCCACTAAGGCACACTGTTGCACTGCATGGGTGACATGTTCTTTTATTACCCTGACCATTGATGCTGTACCTTATTTTCAATGCATCTCACCTTGGATAGTCATTATAACAAATACACTATTCACTGCTGTTTAAGTAGCATTTGCTAAAACCTATTCTCCTGTCCCCCCTTCGAGATAATGAGTTTCTTTAATTCTACAGAGTAGTGGTTGGAGACCGCAGCACGACCAAAATTATTGCAACTGTGTGCAATGAACTTGCAATCTCATTGCTAATGAAATGCTTACTAAGAAGATGGAGACCAAGTCTGCAACTGCTTCCAGTCAGGTGCTTTCTTCAAAGTACCTTTGGTGTGTCTACACCTGTTGCAAGAGCTTGGTCCGCATTGCTGGCAATAAGTCGGATTCGTTCTTGGTGGGTGCTGGACTCTGCCAGGGCTGCCCTTTGTCACAGATTCTGTTCATAATTTTTATGGATAGAATTTTTAGGCGTAGCCAAGTGGCGGAAGGCTTCCACTTTGGTGATCTCAGAATCTCATCCCTGC
>VUQS01004912.1:10186-20735 GCA_015108495.1 Heterochromis multidens
CATTTACCAAAAAAAAAAAAAAAAAAAAAAAAAGTCACAGGAAAGAGGTAAGTGGCAGAAAAGTTGCAGCATTTCTCAGTAAGCTTGTTATGGCTAAGTACAACATGGCAGATTGGTGTTTAGGGCTGAGGAGGTAGCAAAGGGCAGCGACAAACTCCAGCACACACTGATATAATTGCCATCAAAATACGTGCAATGTACCTGAAGTCTGCCTCTGCCAGAATTAACTTAATGAGGTTTAATTCAGAAAATGACACCAGCAGCAGAATCTCACGTCATGGACAATTTTTTGGAGAAGAACGGCTTGTCTCATTTGAAAGTAGGGTAGCAGCATGCATTGTTGAATGGTAGGTACTAATTGCCAGCTCATGGCAGCTCTCCACTTGGTTCAGCTCCGTATGCCTGATAATTTCAGCTCGTCATCAATATTCAGGTAACAGCAGTCCTCTGCATCCCTGTCTAAAGGCCTCACTTTCTCTGTTTCTTAACCTTTTTTTCTCTTTACTTTTTCAAAATTCACTCCGACCTCAAGAAGTGTAATTATGGTTTCCGTGCCTTCACTTTCTATTTGTCAAACAAATTATAGAGAATAGTTGTGTCACGCACGCATTCTGTCAAGCAAATGCATAGCCACATGCGCTGCATGCTGGGCCCCGGATAGACTAATCATGGCGCACTCGTTGCAGCTTGATGAGGTGTGTGTTGCATGTGGGGGTGTGTGCATATACTTTCGACTATGCAGTGTGTATGCGGGTGTGTGTTTTTTACCGCTTGGACAAATGTGCGTGCAATTTCCTGGCACCTAATTGACAGGAAGCGGAACAGTTGTTGGAGTAGAGACATTTTTTGATGCGGATGTCTAACAGTAGATTAGACACCCCTGCCTATTCAGCATGAAACTGTCATTCCCTCATTGTCAGCACCCCTGCGTCTTTCTTCCAACTTCCCATGACATCTTTTTTTCTTTAAACCATCCACACTATCATTCATTCGGCGACATACCTGTTTCTGCTAATGAGCAGTGTTTAGACGAAGGGAGAACTTTCTTCTTATCCCATTCTTTGCTTCCCTTTCTTCTCCAACTCTGTTTTGGGAATGATCCAACAAGCTCTTGCGCCTTTGGTTCATCTGCAACCGGTATTCTCCAGTTTAATGATCCACTCTGGGACCAAGGCTTCTGAAAGTGCTAAAAAATGTTAGTGAAGCTGCAGGGCTCCTGGGCCTCTCCCTGTCTGATTGTACCTGAGTGCGAGAGTGTCATCTGAGACTTTGTGGTATCAGATGAGCAGCATCAACTCCTGTACTAGTGGCATTAGATTAACAATTGCATAGGGAAGCTGGCTGACTGAGGATGGATATGGAGAGAAGAAAAGGAGGGGAAGAGGCATAAAGAGAGAGATTGGAGGGAAAAGCCAAGAAAGTGTTTTTAAAAGCTGGTACTTGTGTTGTTTTGTGAAATCCAGAACCAGAGGTTAACCAAAACCAATTAAAACTTGCTAATGGAGGCCTTCTTTAAATGGTTTTAAAGATCTTTTCTTAAATTGTGCCCCACATGTACCTGATTTCTATTACACAGAGGTCAGACCACACATGTGAAAGAATATGTGAAGAATACAACCAGATAAACGTCGTCTTGATGATTGTCATAATGCCCCATAATTTTATCAAACTTGGGTCAAAAGGAAAAATCTCTCTAGCAAAGAGCTTACAGACATACAGGCTGCCTTGTTACAGTTTATCTAAAATACTAAAACAGAAAATCCTATGAACCAAATGCTTATTGAATGAATCATTCCACCTCTACCAATTTATCAGACACAGTTGGCAGATCTCTTTTACTGAAATTTAAGCAACTGTGATAGGCCATGTTCTTTTTCATGGCATGATCGTTCCACTGGTAAAGCTCTACATTTTATTATCATTAGTCTTTTGATACTTATAAAATATCCTGCTGAGTCTGACCATTCTGCATTTTTTTCATGTAAAATAATGATTAATTTAATTATATTCAAGTTTGATTAATTATGTTGCAAGAGAAAAATATGAAAGGAGATGCTTTTGTGAGCAAATGAGGCATAAGTTGTACAGTGGATATAAAACATTTTCATAAGTTTTCATGGTGTCAGGTTTTGTGTGAAGTTTGAGCTTTGGCTCTTGTCTTCATTAAATATCCTTCCTTGCATTTCTCAGTGTTTGCCTTTTCCTCATGTCTTGTTTCCTTGTCTTTATCTGTTTGCTTTGTGTCACTAATATGCACTTCTTATTGTATGTTGGTAACTACTATCTTTGTGTATCTCTGCTTGCTTTGTTTCCTTTGTTCTCCCTAATTTGTAATTGTCTCAATAGTTTCTCAACAGTGTTTTCACTTGTGCCCAGTCAGACACGTGCATTTACAGTCTGGTGGGTATGGTCAAATAGTCCAAAACATGACCTACCTACTTTTTCTTGATGGAAAGTCATGGAAATGGAAAAGGAAAGGTGTGAAGGAGAATTCATAAGGACTTGGGAGAAAGAGAAGTGCGGTGCTCAGAAAATCCGATTGCACTTACACTAGGATCCTGAAGAAATGTGACTGCGGATGTCTGCCATATTGAAACTACAGTGTCCAGAAGATTGACTACAAAATGCACATCTTTCTTCAGTCTACTGTGTTCTTACCAGGTTGTTTCGTGCAGGTCATATAAATGAGAACCACGTAAAAAACCACATTATTTCATTACTAAGTTTGGAATTTTTAAAGAAAAAGGAACATACAGCCTATAAAGTGAAATAAATCTTATTTTCTCATTTCTTCTGCTGGAGAGATGATCCAATGTGACTCATCTCCTCTTCTTTGTTAAGGCTTTCTATGACTGCATTGGGGGGGGGCATAGAGCCCATCCCCCCTGACCTGATGCCAAAAATAATATAATGATAATCCTAAATGCTGGTAATCCAACAACAGATATAACTGATGCATGCTGAACTACAGGGAAATAAATCTATGTGTAACGTTCAGAGTTCACCTGTAGTGTTAACATAGCCTGTTGTTGAAAATTCTAAACATTTTAGCCACTTTGGCAGTTATATTGATGGGATTTTTTCATGAACGGTTGGATGGTACTTTGCTACAAATTCTGGGATGGATGGTATAATGTATCCTACACTAAAGGAGGTAATGAAGAGGGCATTGAACCACCTTTCTAAGTATTTAGAGAATTCAGCCGGCTTTTATTATGGCTGCCACACAGATACTTCCAGGTCTTTCCTAAGCAAAATTGAGTGTTCTTTGTGGTTTCTTTATTTCTTGGATTCCTGTTTTGTTATGGCCGGACTATTCTTTTTGTTTTCCTGAACTTTATCATTATCACTTTAATGTTGAAGCTTGCTTTTTGTTCACTAACCCTGCTTGTGTTTGCATTTGGGTCATTTCAATAACCCATAACATGGAAATGAGGGCAGCAGGACAAAGAGTACAAATAATCTTAGCAGATAATCACTGTCCATGCTGTAGTTTTATAATCTTGAAAATTCACTGTGTACAGCTGTTTTAGTGTAATTTTTTGCCAATAAAAAGAAGACAGGGGATGGGGGTTAAAGCCCATTACTGCTGTTACTGCATTTATATATTTGAGAAACTGCAAAACAAGAACAAGAAATGGTATTCTGGAGTTGCATTGACATTGTGTTGTCCTTGTGGTGTTATATTTGCTGGCTGCGTGTATGATCTGAAAAATAGTTTGGTTTTGAGCACAGCTGAAACCAGAAGAGTCAGAGGTTTGGCGAATGTACTTCTATAAATTGGGGTTTGTGTTTACAGTTTTGAGAAAAAAGGGAGATAGCTTCAAGAAATGTGTCTTAACAATTGTGAAAAACTGTAATTGGCCGTAGACTGTAAATATCAGGGTGCTGTGATCATAGACAAGTTTCTTGTCATTCTGCGACAGAGCAGACAGGTGTACTTTAGAATGAGTTGGAATGTGTGAAAGAACACACTGTTTTCCCCCTGAAGTCTATTTTCAATGGATTTGCTGAGAAGCCTGTCCAATATATGTGTGTGCTTGCGTGTGTCTATGAGCGTATTGCATGTTTGTGTGCATCCTCACAGACGGGCCTTCGTAGATGTGTGAGGCGGTGTGTGTGTTGTGTAGGTGGAACCTTCTGGAGTGTTGGAGGAAAACCTCATATATGACTGGACTGTAGCAACAGGCAACTATGCCTTCCAGAGCTTATTAATAAACACTAATAATTTTGGGTAAACCTTTCATGAGAGTCACAATGTGTGTGTCCAACTTTTTAGATACTTTCTACTTTTACCTGCCATTTTACTTCATTGCCATATTCTCATCGTTCTTTATTGCCTTCTTTTCCCCCTTCCAATAATTCTCTCTCCTTGTATCTCTCCTGTTGATTTGCTTGCATCTGCTCTCCATATACTTGATCCTTAATCTCCTTCATTCTAGCCAGTCTATGCTATCTACTTTTTTTTAATCTCACTCTTGATTCTTTAAATCGTTCTTTTCTGTATGTGACGCTTATTTAAAAACAGAAAATGTGAATTCCTTACAAGTGGCTTATAAAACTGTGTCACAACCTTGTGTGAGTTGTGAGACAAAAGGGGAAGACAACCCATTTTCAACAGTCAAGCAAAATAATTTATAAAACATACAGAGATTACTTAAACCCTTATAAAAAAAGACAAAGCAAATGGGGCGTGAAGATCAGTAGAATCAACACTGGAGAATGTGTATGAGCAATAAGACAAAATAAAATTAAAGAAGTAAGGTGAAATAATGTTTGGCTTCTGGGTAGGAGAGGAGTACCAGCAACAGCCTAAGCTTTAAAGATTTGGAACAGTGGGCCCCACATAGAAAAAAAGACATGTCCACATGAAAAAAAAAAATCTCCACGTTACAGTCTTCACTAACATTTGGGCTTCGTTTTTCCCCACTCAAGTAATCCACTCAGTGAGATAAAACTTTCTAAACTAAACCAAGGAAATAAGGGTTCCAAAAAGTGTGGCATCTCTTCTTTGGAGGCTGTTTTTTTTTTTGTCCGTCGCACACAATCAGTCTACTTTTCCTGCAGACATGATGATGGCTGTTAGGATTCCCGATTGTGCTTCAGTAAGAAACTTAGATATGTTTGTGGTGTGATGCACATATAGTAACGTGTTATGTTGTAAACTGTTTGGATGTGCTTAGGAAAAATACTTTTATTGCATAAAATAGTGCTGATTGCATCTTGCGGACATCTGCTGTCATAGCTGATTGCGCCACTCGGTACAACTGACCTGACGAGGAAAAATCAGAGTGTCCGACTCCAGCTTGTTGGTCTGGTGAACCACCGAATGGCTCACATAGTCATGTACTGCACTGCTGGAAAAGAAACTGGAACCAGTTCACATTTAGCAGGTCAAATCTGTCCACAGGACAAGTCTAAGTCACATTTATGTATAAAGAATAGATATGAAATCCAAAACTAATTTACTTATTTAGGATTGCAATAAAAAAACAACCTTATTTTCATTGCTTTGTGTGGATAACAGATGGCAGGGACCATTATGTTTATGCAAGGGGTTAGACCATCACCATGTGTCAAAAGAGTAGCTTTAGTGCTCCATGACGTTGATCGTCTGAGTTTCTAGAACTCTGAAGGGAAAGAACACAATTCTTCCTGAAAATATTCCCTCATTTGGTGTTTTGATGGTTGTGGTGAGTGGTGTTCAACTTGTAGGTCCAAATTATCCAACAGGTTGGGTTGAGATCTGCTGATTGTGATAGCACATGATTTGTATCATTTTCATCCTCGTCAAACCATTCAGTGAGCACTCATGACATAATCTAGGGGCATTAAGAGACCACTCCCATCAGGGAGACTGGGCTGCTGTTGCTCAGGAGATTGAGTGGGTTTCCTGCTAATCAGAAGTTCAGTGGTTTCATTACCCTGTTCCCTCAGTCCGTGTGTCAAAGCAACCATGGGCAATATACTGAACTCCAAATTGCACCTGATTTATCCATCAGTGTGTGTGTGTGATAGATAAAAAGCGCTTCAAGTAAAGCTCTATATAGTGTAAAAAGCACTTTCAGTGCTCAGTAAGAGCAGAAAAGCACTTGATAAATACCAGTCGCGTTGCCATTTTATCAATGACCCTTTCCTTTAAGGGAACCCATGCCAGCATGACGAGCCACTGGATCTTCTCACTCTTGGTGTTCAGATTTTTCTTTAAACTGTTATATTGTATATAATAACATGTATTTTCTATACCGTCTCAGATTTTATACAAATCACTCACAACTCCTTGTTAGACCATGTGTGGGAAGTTAGAAAACAGATGCAACAGTGTTCTGACTATACAGCTGCTGGGTCACATCCTCACAAGCTTGTCTACACAGCAGCATGTCTAAACATTCATTTGTTCCAGTGCTCCTGCCATTCTTTTGCCTTCTTCCTCCCCTGCTGTTGTGACATGTAGGTATGTGTGTGTCTGTGTGCAGTAGTAGGCAGGCAGATGACAATATTCTAACATTCAGTCCTGCTGTCTGCCTGTGACTCAAGGAAAGTCCACATGCACACACGCAACACTTACACATACATACGCATAGTCTGTTGCCTGTTCCCAGTCCCAACGGGCCTAATTGGCCCAGTCTGCTTAGTACAGCACTATTATTCAGCACTTCTGATGAAAAAATATTGTGTGTGTGTGTGTGTATGCGTGTGTGTCTGTGCAGTAAAGCTACTCAGTGACACTTAAAGAAGTCCCTCGAGATCTTCATGTTGTCTCATGCTTTGACACATCTGTCACTAGCTGAGGAAGGAACACCTTTCAGGCTTTCACACAAGTCCAGAAAATTTCAGCACACACCATACAAAGAAAAAAGAAAAGCTATGGAGAAAAAAAGAAAAAAGTTCTTTTTTTTTTTTTAATGCCCATCACAAGCTCACACCGCACAGCCGTGATTATGTTTTCCTCAGACGACTTATCAAAAATAATTCTTCACTCTCCTTTCCTTCCAGCCTCCAGATTGATTGCTTTGCCTTACCTCAATAACAAACTAAATCCAGTGTGTTTGGCTCAGTGCCAGGCTACTGGAGCAGTGGCCCCCTGCTAGAAAGAAATCAGGACCATGGCGTTGGTATGTTCTCCCCCCTCCAATCCCTCCTGCACATACCCCCTTCTGTCTCTCCACCCCAATCATTACTCCAATCAGCTGCCCAGCTCTGTAGAATGATAATTCCCGTTCCTGTGGCGATCCATTGCATTAATCATGAGGCAGTTTGTTTAGAATAACGGCCTGAGCTGGCACCGGCTGTGTTCCAAGTTGTCTTTTTGCTAGGTACATCTGAACACTACCAAGGGGGCTTGACCTGTTAATGATATCTTGCTCCAAGTTATGATTTTTGTGTATTAGAGAAAAAAAATACAACTTTAATCAGATGTCAAAACAAAAGCTGCAAAACTATCTGACAGTTAAACAGCTGCTGCAATAGTTGCCTTCTTGCATCATCAGTAGACTCTTACACTACCATTATCATTCACTGGCATTCCAACTGCCTCATAAATAGAAAGCCACCTAAACTAAATGGGATTTTTACTTCTGTTTTGAGCTCCATCAGCTAAGAAAAATATTAGGGTAGTTCATCATGAACCGGCTCAAAGTTCGGACAAAACTAGGAGACCACACAGATAGTGGAGTTTAACTGAAAAGCAATATGCAGTGACAAAATCTTTAAAATAAAGAAAATTAAACCCAGAAACAAACCTAAACAAACCACATGTGCCTGCTGAGGAGAAGAGAGAGAATGTTAGCTACCGAGCCCTTTTTAAACAATTAGCCAAGCGGTGACAGGTGTGATGTAAGATCTAAGATGTAGTTTTTAGTGCCGAAACATAACTGACAGTCTGACAAATACTTGATTATTATCAGTCCACCTTACAAAAGTACCGGCTCTTTGTCCACTCTCTTGAGCTGTGCAGAAACTGCAGATTGAAATAAAAACTGCTTACAATGTATTTACAGTAGTGACAGAGCAGAATATCAGAGACAGTGCCCCTTTTATGCTTAATTCTCCAGAGTCAAATACTCAGTCTTTTTTCCTAGGCTATAGCCGTGGCCAAAAGCTTTGGCAGGGACACAAATTGGGTTTCATACTTTGCTACTTCAGTTTTTATTTAGATTTGTCATGGCTTTAAAAAGCAAGGTCACCAAGCGGACTCTAAAGCAGGACCCAGGAGACAGAAACTTACAGTTTACAGACTTTATTAATACAACGGAGAGTTTCACTAGGGAATTATGTGACAGGGAGGACTCGATAGGGTCAGACTGGCTGCTCAGGTTCACGGCCCTAAAAGAAGAGGAGACGAGTGTTAGGAACTGGAAGGACTGAGGCTGAGTGGCAGCACAATGGAATCACAGGTATGTTTTGAGGTTCACGGAACTGCTTTACTTTAAAGAGGTTGGAAGAGCACTGGGGAGGTAGCCACTGGTCAGGTTCCAGGGGTGACTCAGATCTGAAGGAGTGTGAGCAGGAAGGTGAGTATGGGAGGTGAGTATCCAGCCCAGTGTTTCCAAAGGGAGTGGACCAGCTCGGGAACAACAGGTTAGTGAGGGTTGGAAATAGAACTACTCTTCAGCCACACAAGGAGCTTAAGGAGGGGTGAAACACGGGAATTAATACTAGGAAAATTCAAAGTAATGTCAAAACATAAGGGAACCTGATTACCAACTCAATAGTAGCCAATAGCCAATTCAGCAACAACTTGGTGCTGGAGCTGGTCCTTAAATACCGCAGTTGATGAGGCTGATGAGAACCGGGTGTGTAGGCTGAAGAACCAGGAACCCAACCACCTAGGCAGAGCCTAGGAGGCCAAGCCCCTCCTTCTAAAAGAAAGAGTGCAGTTGAGATACACAGAGCTGACCAGTGCAAGGCTATGACAAGATTATTTTTTACATGTTTCTGTGATATAGTGAAGAACAACCATAAACATTTCATAAGTTTCAAAGACTTCTGTTGGCAAATAAATCATAATGTAGTTTTTGGCATTGGTGCCACTGCACATAATTTTAGGCCCTAAAATTAACCAAGGTGAAGGTGTGTTTTGGCTCACTGACCTGTTGAAAAACAACTGAAGGACCCAAAAAGTTTAAACCAAATGAGAAAGAGTGTCACTGCAGAATTTTGTGGGAGCAATGATGGTGAAGAGTTGGGTAAATCTGTATACAGTGCTGACAGTATCACTAACCCCTTTAAAACATCACACCTCGTCCTCGCCTCACAGTGGAAACCACACATGGAGATTAGGGTCCTATGAACAATTTTTTTAAATTTTGTTAATAATCTGAGTTTGCTTGGTCTTCAATTAAAACAATGTATTAATAATAATTATTATTAAATTATATTAGGTTTATGTTGCTGTATTTTTATGTCAGCATCCTTGCATATGACCAACACACACACACAAACACACCATCCATGCTTGCAACTTTGCACTTTGAAATCAATGTGCAAAAATGATGCCAAGAATCAAAAACTCAAATTAGGACTCGTCACATCAAAATCCACTGATGTTTCTGCAACATCAGTGGATTTCAAGACTTTCAAAGTTTTTGAATTTTTTTTAAACTGACTGATCTTTGTAGTAATGATGGACAGTTGCTTCTCGTAACAGTACTGCAGGGCTTGATTAGGGTGAAATGCGATTTACCAACTGAGCATCTAAAACACATTAAGGAGACAAGAAATTCCATCTATGAAATTTTAACATGGCACACTTGCTAAGTGGAAACCAATCTGGGTGGTGACCTTGTGAAGCTAAAATGCAAAACTGTGGCTAGTTAAGGAAACTAAAATATAGAACATGTTTCAGCTTCTTTTAACCCCACTTTTGTTTTTGTAAAACATTAATCTAAGGTATTAATTTACAATTCTGATGTATTATAAATTATTATACTAATTTATGCAACTTATGATTGTACTGCTGTCTTTCTTAGATAGGACACGCTTGTAAAAGAGATTTATGGCTTCAAAATGAGATGTCCCAGCAATGACTTTGAGGTGACCTGCAGGATGTCCAAAGCTGAAATGCTGAAAAGCATTTAGGCTTTGGACAGAGGGATTTAAAGTATTCAATAACCATGTTCAATCAGTACAGCAATGAGTCTACACCTTAAAAAACACCACACCATGGAATTCGTTCAAGTCTGGTGCCTGATAACACTGTGGGGTCCTTTCTTTTCCTAGTTTAGCCGATGGTAAATGGATTGTTATTTATATTGCGCTTTTTAACTCTCATCTCACACTCAAAGCACTTTTTACACTGCAAGCTGCATCCACAGACACACTTTCAACACACATATGCAAATCCACACGGATGCATCGGGGGTGTACTTGGGGTTCGGCTTCTTGCCAAAGAACATATGGAGTCCAGGAGCAAGTAATCCAACCACCGACCTTCTAAATAGTAGACAATCCAATCTAAATCCTGACCCAACATAAACAGCAACCTTTTGGGGAGCCATAAGTGAGAAGTGGGTGACCAGTGAATGAAACAAAAAGTATAGAAATAAAC
>VUQS01004912.1:20773-31665 GCA_015108495.1 Heterochromis multidens
GTTAACAAATTATTTAAAAAAAAAAAAAAAAAAAACCACCAACCTCTGAGTAATTTCTAAACTTCTAAAGTTGACTTCTAAAAATCTGAAATAGTATATGTGCCAATTTTGGTCACTGTATCCACTTATGAACAATGTCCCTGTAATTTTAAGTTATCTGCTGCACTTTAAACTGAAAGATGCGCCTTTCTCTTGGTGGATAATCCAAACTGAGAGTGTAACGATCTAACAAACAGCAACAGACCAGGAGAACACTCAGAAGGACAAAAGACATCACAACAAATGGAAAACTAAAGCTATATATACACCACCACAGACACAGAGGGCAATCAGGGACACAGGTGATCAGAATCAGACAGTCAGACAGGGGAGGGAAGCAGAACTAGACACAAAACGCAGGCGATAACTACTACCAAAATAAAACGGGAAGTAACTAACAAATACAGAGGCTAAACACACACCTACACAGTAACTTTACACCAAGGGAAACACTGGTGAAGGCTGGGAAACTTCAACAAGTAACTGTATTAAAAAAACCCAACCAGAATGTATTTTATGGAAATAAACAGGGAACAGTGGTCAATCAAGCAATAACTAAAAAACTAAGAGCATGAAAATAAGTAACAGAAAAGCTCTAAATAACCACAAAATCCAAAAACTCCAGTAATAAACAAAAGCACAAAGACCCTGGGACCATGGCAAGTCAAGTGTTTCATTAGGTTTTTCTCTGATTGCCAGTCTGTTGTGATTTCTGAACAAGATGAATTCAATTCAATTCAATTTTATTTATATAGTGCCAAATCACAACAGTCGCCTCAAGGCGCTTTATATTGTAAGGTAAAGACCAATAATACAGTAATACAATAATACAGAAAAACCCTAACAATCAGACGATCCCCTATGAGCAAGCACTTGGCGACAGTGGGAAGGAAAAACTCCCTTTTAACAGGAAGAAACCTCCGCCTGAACCAGGCTCAGGGAGGGGCAGCCATCTGCCACGACCGGTTGGGGGTGAGGTGAGGAGGACAGGACAAAATGATGAGTCGGCACCATTCCTTCAAGTCAGATGACGGCATCCATGCACTTTTCAAGGCAATGTTTTCTGACTTAGTAAGTGATGACATTCACTTTTGGGTCAGGTAAAATTGCATACATTGATAGATTTTGCATTGCTCTGTAGCGACATGGGTAATTTTTTTGTTTGGGTCTTTTTGTTGGCTCTTGATTACAACAAAGTGTGCAGCAGTCCTGAGTAGGTGTGTTCAGACTTCTAGCTGCTGCTTCTTATTCTTTATGCTGCTCCCTTTAGGGGTCTCCACAGCGGATCATCCTCTGCATCCTTCTGCTATACTTTTTCCCTTTCACATAGTTTCTTCCAGCTTATTTTAGTTTATTTTCAGGCAAAGTAGAGTGTCTCTTCCTCTCCTTTACTACACTGCGGGATTAATTTAAGTAGAAAGTGTTACACTTTTATGAAATATATTAAGCTTAAGGGGAAAATGAGCAGAAATGTTACATCACAAAGCAAAAGTAATATAGTGAATGAGTGATCCAACTGTTAAAAACATCAGCTTTATCACAAAATTAGGTACACCGCAATTTATTCGATTCTGCTCAGCAGGGGACTTTGATTGTACGGTCACATTTACGTTGAGATAATTATGGAGAGAAACATAACATATACTGCATATATGGTACAGCATGAGCACAGACAAACAGCAACATGTGACCAAAGTCGCTCAGTAATAGTATTACTGTATATATAAAGATTCTCTAAACTACAGCACCATTACTGTTGCACCTTACACATTGAAATAATAATAGCATGTTAATTTATTAATTAAAGCCCTGCTGATTTTGGTTTTGATACGTGCACTGACAGCTGCACTCTCTTTCTTATTACACACGAAAGCAGCTTCTTTACACCAGCAAATATAAGCGCTGCTACAGTATGAGATTTCAGAAGGGAAATGTGTACATGCCTGGTATTAAAGCAACAGAAAAAGTTAGTCAACATGCACGGCAGCATTTGGTGTGAAAATAAAACCTCAAGGTGCTGTCACAAGCACTAAATGCCTGCGCCGTGCCACTGACATTCACTTTAAAACTTGATGAAGTTTTTCCTTTTGTTTGCTTCTCCATCTGCTCGGGTTGTACAACTGAGTCTTCCTCTTCTATTTCTTAAGGATATCTCCAGTTCCTTTTTTTTTCCCCATCTTCTTCCTGCTGTTATGTTTTACAACTTAAAGCAGGCACACCAAGGCAAGCAATACACCACATTTGAATATGTTCTGACACCCCGTCTTCACAAGGCCTGATTTCCCAGGGGGAAATGGGCGTTTGGCGTGTTTACATTTTGTTCCCATTTCTGCGTCGCATCAAAAACCCTCCCTCTCCTTTCTCTTTCCCACCACGCTGCAAACTAGACGTTCGCCATGGGAAAACAGATGCTGACCTGGCTCTTACAGGTAAAACGGAAGGAAAAGACTTGTGCAGACAAACAAGAATTACCTTGGGAGAGAACGGAAACCCCAATCCACCCAGGTCATGCCATGTTTGTTCAGGACTCTGCATGAGTGTGTATTTGCTTCAGTGATTTCTATTCATAGTTCCTCTTTCTAAACATGTAAAAAAAGAAAAGAAAAAAAATTGCACTCTTTACCTGCACAGAAAATGTTTTGGTCACCTAAGGTTACAGGAAGTAAAAATAAAAAAAAAAACTCTATCTCCACGGGCTCTTCAGGCTTTTCCTGCGGGACAGTTTTGGAGGTAATGGTCCTCAGCTTTACCATCCATCTTACAAGTGAAATGGATGGGAAAGTGAAACGTGGTACATTGGACTCAAACATCAATTGGAGCCTTGTCTTGGTTTGTGATGTCAGTCAGATAGGTGAGATGGAAGGTGAAGCACTGATAAGAAAGAAAGAGACAGCTTGAGGCAGAAACGTGTTCGTCAGCTCTTGACTCCCTCTTCTTCTCACTTAAGTGTAATTTTTGACAAGGTGCCACATTTCAACAAGCTGACCAAATCTTTTCCTACCCAATTTTTTAAAATCAGGTGACTTTTTTAAACTTTCAAGATATCCACTCTATTTTAGTTTTTCATTACTAGTCAGCAATTACTCCCTTTTCATTAAAATCAGTGACTCCTCCCTAAACTAGCATATCTGCCTCATACATTTCCCTGCACATCTTACTGTGTAGTGCCTACTTCTAGCTGGTTATTACCCACAAAAAATATCAAGTCATATTTTCTTTGTAATGGGAGCAGCACTTAAAGGTTCAATATTTGCATGTTGCATCTGCATTTTAAAACACTGCAATATTTACTGCAATTAAGTTTTTAAGAGTTGAAGGTTTATCAGGTTTCTAACTTAATGGCAATGAAGCTTACCTGCAAGTCAGTATAAAACTGTTTACTATGTGTTTACCTTTGTGCTATGATGCAACATTTCTGTCCAGGATGACAGTGCCCCCATCCCTAAGGGAAGAGCGGGGGGGACTGAATGGTTTAATGTGTATGAAAATGTTGTGATGCGTTTTAAATCTACTGGAGATTACATATTCGACAGTGCCCCTCCCTCTATTAAATCCCTTTAATTTATTACTCGTCCATCTGTATGTATCCATGTGTGTGCAATCAAACCAGTGAAGTGAGAAGGGGGAGCAAGGGAGAAATGGACTGTTGGCTGTCAGTCTAAATGGACCCCTGGACTGGCTGATCAGTGGTCCGCAAGCTTGAATATTTCACAGCACAGCTCATCTCAAGGAGTACTTTAATCTTAGCATGTGTAAGCGAGACTTCTCTGTGTGCACGTGTGCTTATGTCTGACAGCTTTCTCTTCATCTTCATTCGCATGTCCACCTTCTTCAGTTGCTTTTACCTGTCACACCTCTCCACCTGTGCTATATATTTGTCTATTTTTCTCTGTTTGATCTGGACGAAACTTGCCGGTGTGAAACGGCTGTTTGGACCAAGCAGCCGGATGTTTGATGAAAAAAGGTGGTCTTTGCTGGACTGAAGATGAATCGTGGTAGGGATTGTTTTGACTCAGAAAACATTTTTTTTTTTTTCTTTTGGATTGTTCAGAATTTCATAAAAGTTACAAGAAGTAGTGCAGGCTGGAAAAAAAAAAATCAAAGAGGATAGGAGGTTTTATTGAAAAATGATCCAACCACATTATGTCAAATGGAATAAAACCTCATAAAAATGCCAACACTTTCCAGGTATTTTCTGAGCAGACAGCAGAAAAAGGACAGAAGAGGACAGGAAAGCAGCATTATCTGAAGACAAACTGAAGAAACTGCGGAAGGTGTGCTGCAAATTAAATTATTCTGTAGGTGCTACATAGGACAAACACTGACTTCGTAATGTAAAGCAAAAAAATTGTCTGTTGCCGGTTTGTGTTGCAGATTGAACTGTCAGTTTCCTCAGCAGCATCATCTTTACCTTTCAGTTGTCGCTAATAGCACATAACAGAATTTTAGGCACTGTGACTGGATGCATTTTCAACCTTAATTAGATTCTTCAAGGTTTTTTTTGTTATACTTTCAGAGGCTTGTTCCTTTAAAGAACTGCATATTTTCTAACACAGCTGTTCATCTGTTGTACTGATGATTCAACTTGGAGAGTTTCATGCTGATCCAAGCTGTAGATGTGCTTAAACCAGCGGTTCTCAGTCTTTTTCTAGCATGCCCCACTCCAGGTGAGGTGAACACTTCACAATTTTTATCATTAACAATAAAAAAGGATCCAAGGATCCATTTGCCTAAATAAAAAACAGCACAATAGCTTCAGCAAACTCTTTATTTCTGTTTAAGAAATATCTGATTGTTGGGGTTTTCTCTCTGCCATAGGGCAAGAGGCAGGGTACACCCTGGACAGGTCGCCAGTCTGTTGCAGGGCTAACACAGAGAGACAGACAACCATTCACACTCACATTAACACCTGTGGGCAATTTAGATTCACCAGTTAACCTAACCCCATTAACTGCATGTCTTTGGACTGTGGGAGGAAGCCGGAGTACCCGGAGAGAACCCACGCAAACACGGGGAGAACATGCAAACTCCACACAGAAAGGCCTGGTCAGACGGTGGAGTCGAACCCAGGACCTTCTTGCTGTGAAGCAACAGTGCTAACCACCGCACCACCATGCTAGTTATTATTAATCTCCGGCTCTCTTCCACAGTGTGATGGCTGCCCCTCCCTCGTTCTACTGGAGTTTTCTTCCTGTTAAAAGGGAGTTTTTCCTTCATACTGTCACCAAGTGCTTGCTCATGGGGGGGGGTCATCTGATTGTTGAGGTTTCTCTCTATTATTGTAGGGTCTTTACTTTATAGAATAAAGCACCTTGAGGTGACTGTTGTTGTGATTTGGCACTATATAAATAAAATTTTATTGAAAATATTGGGCAATATTTTAAAATTTTTTGCATTTTTAAACTATCTACTGTTAATATTACAACCAATTGCTTCTATATTCTTTGTTTTGGCTACAGCGCAAGGCAAGGAACCTTACAACATATGTTTAGATTGCTTAGCAGGGGCCTCTCGGCGGCCAGGTTACCCTGAAGGACTCAAATGCAGGTCAGAAAGTTTTACAGTTTAATGATCGAGATTTTCAGGACAACAAACCACAGAGAACATAGAGATGAAGCAACAAAGCAAGTCTGCACCTGGAGGACAAGGAGGACTATGACACCAGGATAGATTGTTAGCTTGGAAATTTGTTGGAAAGATTAGTTTGGAAAAATTAGAGACTTCTACACAGGTGCTACAGTACTTCTAACATAAACCCT
Source organism: Heterochromis multidens (assembly GCA_015108495.1). Classification (NCBI taxonomy): domain Eukaryota; kingdom Metazoa; phylum Chordata; class Actinopteri; order Cichliformes; family Cichlidae; genus Heterochromis; species Heterochromis multidens. Next base: position 26,572 of record VUQS01004912.1, read on the forward strand.
ATAAGACTGGCTCTCCAAAGGACCACATATGCTCGTCATAATGATAAGTGCTTGTCTATAACCCTGTACTCTAGGTCAACATAACAAAAATAAAGGAGGTAGCACTTTTTGGTCCCATTTGATCTTCCATCACCCAAGATGGAAGATGGATTTGGCCAGTCACCAATGTAGCTGTCCAGCCCTCAAACATACTTTTATTTTGATGAGTCTAATAACCCTGTTGTCAGTCAAACAATGTTTTGTCTATCATATCAGACAATATTCACAGCATAGTGTTACATTTCAGTAAAAGGCCAATATTTATATTAGTAAACTGCTATTACCCTGATCTCCCGGCCCCTTTTATTTCTCCCATCAGCAGTAAAAATGCTCTCCCCCTCTCATTAGCCCTTTATTCCTGCGGATTTATTTCATTCCTCCTCTGCCTCCTTCCCTCTCTCTGTCACCCCCTTTAATTTGAAGTGCAATAGTTTCCCTCTGGCATGAAAATATTGCGTCATTCATCATGTCTCTCTAATTCGTCTTAGATATCCTCCATCCCTCCACCTCAACCCCCTCCTCCGATTACCCACAACCCCTCTGCACCACTTAGCTGTGATATTGCCCAGAGTCAACGAATACAAGGCAAGTCATACCCATCCGTGCAGTGATTTTTGATACATTTGAACAGACATACAGTTCAGGAATGTGCTATCACTCTCTCGGCCTCTCACCTTTTTGTACACACACACACACTCTGTATGCTCTGGCCGGTGTCTGGCTGGGCTCATTGCGAGGCGATGGGTGTGGGCCATTTTTGCGGCTCGATGCTCAGTGCTAAGCTGTTTGCCGCGGTGACTGGCCAGAGGTGTATTGGGCTAAATTGAAGCGGCTGCTGATTAGATGGCTACCTATCGATAAGGCCAGAGTGGAATTTCAGCCTCGGCTTGTGTGTCCCAGAGAGCTGAAATGTAGCTGTGGGGTTTGCCATCAATTCAGTTTGCTGAGAAAATTTTGTATACGTTGGTAGAGACGAAGCCCCGGCATCGCCCGACAAAGTCTCACAAGCCCTCGTGTAACTTTTCTCTCTTTGTCAGCATAGCCCTAATGAAAAGCCACAGCTTATTATTTCCTGATTAAATCTAGTCACAGGGGTCAATCTCATCATCAGGCTGCATGATTTATATCATGGCTTTATAATTCTGTTACCTCTTAGCGTTTGCAGATCTAGCTACATTTTTTTAGCCCTGGCTATTTTCATATCATTTTCTGATCTAGAAGATTTTGGGCTGAGATGTTCCTTTTTAGTTTCTAAAACTAGTCCAAAGCCCAAAGACTTAGAATGAATTACAAAAATGGAGGAAACCACGAAATATTGCTCTCTGGAAGAAGAGAAAACAATTTGTATTTTTTTTCTCAGTTAATTTATGTCCCCATTTAATTGCAATTTTCCATTTAAGTCACACAACTAGAGAACCAGGATTTTATTTTTCTAACAAAGCAGTGTAATATCAAATGTCCATAACAGCATAACGACTTTCAATGGTCATTCAGTATCATTAAATGTTTAAGACACAGTTGAAAGCATTAGCAGTCTACTAAGTTCAGACTTTAAAAGGCTAAAATCTTTCCAGTAGTTGTGATGATTTGATTTGATTTGATTTGATTTTTTTGCTAGGCAATTATTATAAAATATCATAAAATACTGAAACCAGCTTAATAGAAAATTTTGAAGAAATGTATTCAACTATATTGTTCTACCGATGGAAACAATTTCCTGGCAGTGTGCATTTTGCTAACGTTTCCTTTTTTCTGAGCTACACGCCACATTTTGTGTTGTAGATTTTAAATAATATCATCAGTCGCCCCCTTTTTTCTATATATAAATATAGAGATGTAAATTTTACTTCTATTTCAAAAGGCAGTAAAATGAACTACCTTGGGAAAATGGCAAGAAAAAGAAGACTATAAGCAATCTGGTAGTTTTAAAGGACTGTCTTTGAAGTGTTTTTCATTCCATGTGTGCCTGTGTATGAAATCAGGCCATCCAGCATGGTTCATATTGATGTTTGAGGTTTATTTACAATTCATCTGTCTCAGACAACACTGTGACTCGGTGTTGTTCCCATTCACACCTCTTGCGATCATTATCCATGACAGAATAAAGCTGTATTGAGCGACTGCATGTACCTCGCTCTTATTAAATTGTGTGTGAGGTAAATGGTGCTACAGCAGGCTGTCTGTGATACTGCTGACAGCAGCAGTTTGGGATTCTGGCCTGGCCATTTTAACTGCATGCTGTTATTATTGCGAATGCTATTAAACTCTATTCAGATACAATGAGATGTGGATTTTTATATTTGGACATATTTTGACTGCTGATGTTTTTCACCGTGTTTTCCCAGGAGATGAGTTCCTTGTTGACAGCACTCACATTAACTGCAGCAACATGCACTCACATGTACGCCAGGCAACCACAGCATGATATCCACAAACAACTGAATCAAATAATACTGATCATCTTCTTAGACACAGTGATCCACTGTGAACACAGGCGTTCATGTGGATGTTGACTTTGACATGTGCCACCCACTGAAATATTGTTGCAGATCAACCAGACTTCCCCAGAGTAATGGCATTCCCCGATGACTGCAGCCTCCCCCAGCAGTGCAGTTCAAAGACTGGTCAAGACTGATTATAGGAAGATAACAGAGCCTAAAGTGTTGAATTAGTAAAAGAGAAGGTACATCTCTTTCAGTTATTTCAAGGTTTTACATATCAGGACATAATAAAAAAAAAAGTCATCTGGTCCTTACCAGGTTCTAAAATGATTTAAATACAACCTCAGATAAACAACAACACATGACATATTATGCTGTCATTGTTTTTCTTTTTCACAATAATTAAGCCAAAATGCAGAAGCAGTGTGTGTAAGTACACAAGAAGTACACCCCATGATTCTACAGCTTGTAGAACCACCTTTAGTAGCAATAACGTCCACTCTTCTTTACAAAGTTGCTTCAGTTCATTGAGGTTTGTGGACATTCATTTATGCACGGCTCTCTTAAGGTCACACCACAGTATTTCAGTTGGGTTGAGGTCTGGACTTTGACTGGGTCATTGAAACATTTCAATTATTTTCTCTTTCTGCCATTCGGTTCTAGATTTACAGCTGTGCTTGGGATCATTGTCCTGTTGCATGATCCAATTTATGTGACAGATGGCCTCACATTTGACTCTAGAATACTTTGATATATTGAGTCGGCTATGAACTCCTCTTTGACTGCAAGGTGCCCGGGTTGTGTGGCTTCAGAACAAGCCCAAATCATCATCCCTCCACCACCGTGCTGACAGTTGGTATGAAGTGTTTGAGCTGATATGCTGCATTTTGTTTTCTCCAAACATGGCGCTGTGCGTTAAACATCTCCACTTTGGTCTCGTCTGTCCAAAGGACATTGCCACGTTCTTTTAGAGAGAAGAGATTTTCTCCTGGTAACCCTTCCTAACAAGCCATACTTGTTCAGTGTACTTAGTTGTTTCCACATACAGCTTCTCTCTTTTGACTTAGTGTTTGTTAAATATATAATGACACGATGTATTGTGTGTTGCTATGTATCTGAGGTTGTATTTAAATAATTTTAAGGCCTACTAAGGATCAGATTTTTATTTATTTATTTATTTTTTGTTATATCCTGATTTGTAAAATTTTAGAACTGAAAGTGTCATGGTCCTGGGTTTTTTAACCCTGAGTTTTGTGTTTTGGACTTTGAATTCTTGGTTATTATTAAGCATTCTTTGTTTTGGTTGTCTCCATGTTAGTTGTTTTCCTGTCAATTTACTTCCTGTTTTATTTTGGTAGCCATTTGTCTCGTGTGTCTTGTATTTAGTTTTACTTCACCCATGTCTCATTATCTTGATTCTGTTCACCTGTACCTTGCTTCCCCCAGGTGTGTTCACATCCCCTGATTACCTTGTGTGTATTTATAGCCCTGCCCTTCTGTTCCTTGTCAGGGTGCCTGTGATCCTTCTCTTCCTTGCCCTGCCATTTGGACTTTGTGTTTCATGGACTTTGCAATCTGCCTCAATAAAATGGCTTGCTTTTTGTTTAATCCAGCCTGGCACCTTATATAATGACACAATGTATTGTGTGTTGCTGTGTATCTGAGGTTGTATTTAAATAATTTTAAGGCCTACTAAGGATCAGATTTTTATAAGAAGCATTTGGGTCTGTAAACTACACTTTATGACAGATTTACTTTCTTTTTTACATGACTGTAGATTCATAACTTCCCAGATCCCAAAACATTCACCCATCCACAGAATACACCAAAACAAGACAGGGATGCTTCATCCTGCAAACAGGACCCAAAGGATCCACTGTCAGCATTTTGGTTCCAGACAGCACAGCACAATCCCAGAGGTCCCGTTCCCATACCTATCAGGTAAGAGATTTTTTGGCAGCATGGCAGGTCCTTCACAATCTTAAGCAGGTGGTTTAATGTTGTGAGACTCTGGACAGCTTATAAGAATCTATAAAGATCTGACACACCACACGTTATAACTAAATGGAGAGTTTTAAGTCCTAGAAATCAGGGCAAAATTAAAGTCATAAACCAGAGAAGACAAATTCTTTTGTGTTCCTGGAACAACACAGTAAGAACAAAATCCTTTAGCAACACTTTGCTTTGAGCAGAAAAGACAAATGGGACTGAGGTTTAACACTAAATTTGAATAATATCAGCAAGAGCTGGAAACTAAAGAGAGCTGGAGGTGCACTTGAAACATAATCAGCCAAAATAAAAACAAAAAACTATAAAATAATTCTAATTCATGATGCACCTAATATTAACTGAAAAGTCTTTTAAGGAAAACAAATATTTTTCTCTCACATAGTGCTCCATATTTAGTTTGTAAAATCTGAAATACTTTTAATAAAAATGGCAGGAAGCAACTGATTCTGAAAGGAAATTATCAGAATTAATACACACCAACTTTCTAATTTAATTTCTCAGCTGTGAAAGCCGTTGTTCAACAATCTTCTCTTCACCTGTAAAAACATGTTTGGAGATGGTAGCGCTAACAAAAAAAAAAAAAAAAAACAGGGGGGGGGGGGGG
>VUQS01004912.1:31685-43010 GCA_015108495.1 Heterochromis multidens
GGAGGGAAGAGGAAAAAAAAAAAAAAAAAAAAAACAGGAGGCAGAGCTGGAAGTGGCAGTGTTGAAGTTGCTAAGATTTTCATGTGGAGTGACCAGGATGGGCAAGATTAGAAATGAGTACATCAGAGGGACAGCTCAGGTTGAGTGGTTTGGAGACAGAATTAGAGAGATGGTTTGGACATGTGCAAAGGAAGGAATAGTGAAAATATTGGACAAATGATGTTGAACATGGAGCTCCCAGGCAGGAGGAAAAGGGGAAGATCCCTTCATGGATGTAGGCGAGGAGGACAGGCAGAGGGTGGGTGTGACTGAGGAGGATGCTAAGGATAGGGTGAGATGGAGGCAGATCATCCGCTGTGGTGACCCGTAAAGAGAGCAGACAACAAAAGAAGATATTTTCATGTCAGTTTGCACACTAAAATCTCTTATATTAGCCTGATAAGTTGGTAGGATTTCTTTCTTACTGATCGAGTAGAAATAACATCAAATGAATGCTGTTTTTGTACCCTGCTTGTCCAAGGTCTCTTGTTTTACTTTTAGGTTCCTTCACTGACCTTGTTTGCCTCCTCTTACAAGGAGACTTTTTACTCCAGTTGTTTCAGCATCTACGGCATCAGCTTCCAGAAGAAAGCTAACTATAACTACTAGAAAAACAAAAGCAATCTCCTCTTTGTGTGTCAAGGCTTGATTTTATTTATTTTTTCCCTCCCCAGGGGATGCATGATTGGCAGACAATATTGTACAGTGATAGTGAGGGTTGTAGGCAACCAGTCTAAACATTGATGCTGTCATTATTCTATAGCTATTGCAATGTGCAATAAACATTTACTTCATAATAGGTTAAATCAAAAACGTTCCTATTGTCCATGATACCAATGCAGCCACCACTTTTTTTTTCTTAAGGATGTTAAAGATAAAGGTGGGAGCATTTGGTGTTTTATTTTCTAGGCTTACATGTAAATGCACATTATGTACCCTTAGCTTTCACCTGACATTCGGATATTCATTTGCAACAAAAGAACCAAATAATGGTTTTCAAGAAGCAATAATTACTTGGACATACAGACAGGTCAGGTATGTTCACAAATAGAGAAACACTGCTTATGTTCATGGCTGTAGTTCATTCTTATTATTGTAGTTTATTATTGTAGTTCATCTCCAGTTATTGCCAAACCAAGCAAAAGTAGACCAGCATGGTTCAAAAATGTTTTATATACTTTACATAAAATTTTCTTTGATTAAAGTATTGGACTTATATTAATATTAAAGCAACCCTAATTGCCCATCCATCTATTTTCTACTGCCTATCTGGGTCTGGATTGTGGGTGTAGCTGTTGTAAGCAGAAATTCCCAGACGTCCCTCTCCCCAGCCCCTGCCTCCAGGGGGTATACATAGCGTTCCTAACGGCAGCCAAGAAACATAATCTCTCCAGGGTGTCTTGGGTCTGACCAGAGGTCTCCTCCCTGGTGAATGTACCCAAAACACCTCACCAGGAGGTGCCCAGGAGGCATCCTAGTCAGATGTCTGAACCACCTCAACATGCTCCTTTTGATGTAGAGTAACAGCCAATCTGAGCCAATCCCAGATGACAGTGCTCTTCATCTTTTCTGTCAGGTTGAGCTCAGACAACTTTTGGAGGAAGCTTTTTGCCGCTTGCATCCATAATCCGATTCTAGTGGTCACTACCTGCAGTTCATGGCCACTGGTGAAGGTAGGAGCATAGATCAACAGTAACTGTCTGATTGATTTTAAATTGGCATTTCCAGATAGCTGACAGGTTGTTAGTGAACTGCAGCATAAATAGATAATTAGGAAGTTTTTGAAGGCATATTTTTTAAACACATAACAAAAAGATTTGGATTTCAGTGACAACCCCAAGTCAATGAAGATTTTAGACATACAGAAATTACAGAGCAACAATATTAATAATAACACAAATGTAAATTCTAACATTAATTCTCCTTTGAGCTATGTTTTTGGTCTGTACTAACTCCTGAGGGAAATGTCTGGATTTTTAGTGGCTACTTCCTTAAGTACATTGACATGCTGGATCCTTGGTCACTCTCTGCCAGATGTGCTAACCAAGAAGTGTACAGTGGGTTTGAATTTTTTTATTTATTTATTTATTTATTTTTTTTGCTGAATTACATGTGCAGCCTGTGAATTTACCTAATGAGCCTGTATGTAAAAGATGAACATAGCTTTTGTTACTTCAGCCACGGTTTGTGTATTCCATTTTGAAGCCTTGTTTTTGTTTGTTTGTTTGTTTTTATATGGATGCAGCAACTTGTCAATAACATGGTAATCATGCTCTGAGAAATGCCTTGCTTTGTCTTCTATTTTACACTAAATCAGCCATAATTTACAAAATGAATATCTTATTATATTCAGTAATCTCTAAAATTGTTTACTCGTGTATTAAAGAGAAAGAAGAAAGCGTTATGGTCATATTCTCATCGACTTGAAACCAGCAGAGTTGCCAACTGGTGGTCATTAGAGAGACTACAGGTTTAAGAAAGTTTTGTATTGGCTTCACTTTTCAAACCTTGGAGCTACGTCCATCTTTTATGTACAGTTTATGCATGAAAACACTGAAAGTGGACCAAAACAGGAAAGTTGTGCAACTGAAAGCTAAACAATGAGCTGAAACTTGCCAAAAAAGTTCTAGGTCATCATTACCTGCAGAATCAGATGATAATTCTCACTTCATCACCACAAGTGATCCCCTTTCACATTGTTATTGTTTTCACATACTCATTTAACTTCTTAACATCCACCAGGTCACCAGCAAATCTCTTAGCAGTAGGGTTATGTTTAGCCACATGCTAAACAAGCTTAATTTCTTAAACTAGAAGATGTTACTTTTCTAATTAAAGTCTTACTTACATTTTGGCCTAAAAGGTCTTTTGTTGAAATTTCATATCAGTGGAAATGGATGTGAAGCTAACCCTACTGAGGTCACTGGCAACTAGCTGGATGTGAAGGGGTCATGATTGGTGACCCCAACATGTTGCCCCAGACACTAACCATGACCCCATGTTTCGGAGACGAACAAAAGTACTTATTTTTTGATGTATGTCAATTAGAATGATTATTTTTTTTGTCCCCAGTTGCCAAGACTTGTGAGAATAATCTTAAAAAATGACATATTCTGATAGAGTAGGATTAGGATTATGGTCAACACTGTTAACAACTTAGACCTCAGAGTGTTAACATTGTGAGCATAAAAATATCGATCAGCCTTTTCAAGGAAAGTTATGTTACAAGGGGGGTTTAAGGTTGGGAACATTTTGTCAATGGAAGGCCTCCATTTTTGTGCTATCACATTATTTATGCCGCTGATGATGTGTGGTGCCTTTTTGAAACTCTTGACAAAAATAAAAACCTGTCTGTCCAGTAATGGCATGTGTTAGTCTAATCACGATAAGTAGTAACACTGATGGAGTCTAGTGGTTCGGCTGTGTGGGAGAGTGACACTGTTAGCTTAACGTGGCTATTTCAGGGCTTTTCCATGCTACATCATCAGCACCCACACGCATGAGTGCCAGCACTCACATGCTGTGTTGAACTCCATTAATACTCAGATGCATACAGAAGCTTTTCTGCGTTTTAGTCTGTAAGTAAAGCTGCACTACAGAGTTCTGCAGTTCTTTGTTCATGCCAAACAAAGATATTAGCAGCACACCAATTCCTTCCCTTTTGCCTCTTTCTTTTTAAACATCAAAGTCCTAATTTTTATTTAATCCACTGTTTCCATCACATATTGGAAAAAAGTCAGATAAAAATGATGTTATTTGTTTCTGAGTATATAATGCAGGCACTGAGCAAATAAAGAACATAAAAGGACAAAAAAAACCCCACTTTAATTAATTGCTCTTAGTAATCCAACCTCTCATGTCTCTCCTGTCTTTATAACTCGCCCACTCGCCTTCTTACATCGCTCTTGGTTTCACCCCAGTGCATCAATGGCAACGTGATGCTTCTGACAGAAATACTTGTAATTATCCTCCCACACTCCTGTCTCTTGAAGCTGATTGGATGGCAGTTTGCGTTCCAATGTGCTAGCCACCACCCACACCAGATCTGTCATTTTCCTGTGACCCCCCCCCTTCCCTCCCCTTAAAGCCATCAACACCCAGTCCCCCTCTGCCTCCCCCTGTTTTCTGCCAAACGCTCCAGCAAACACCTCCTACCCGGGATCCTGTTTGAACCATGTCTCCCATTTAAATGCAGTTTAGGTGAGCTGACAGGTGAAGCACAGCCACACATAATGTAAGCACCTAAAGATCCCAAGCACAGCCTGCAATGATGCAGATGAGTAATCCTGATCACTCCTCAATCAGGCTCCCTCACACATCCTGTATAGTTCACTTTCTTTATTTGGAAATCCAGTTTACATTTAGAATCCCCTTCATGTTTAAGCTCATACTCTATATTTCTATACACTCGTAAATGTGAGGACTGGTGGGACTTCCTGACATCAGTAGGAGTGTTTGAGATTTCTTTTCTACAGTTTTTCTACAGTTTCTATTGCTGGATAGCATACAGAAGCTAGTACCACCTTAAATGTTAATAAAAGCTTGAAACTAATCAGATGCTGATTGGTGCTGTGGTAAAACACAGTTATGGTATGGCGTTTGTTTTGGCTGTTCATATTTTTCTTTAAATGTTCCCAATATCAGATTCCACTGTAATCTAGTCCAGTCTTGGGCTAGTCCAGTTCAGAAGTTCAGTTCTGAGCTAACACATATGTGCAAAACAACATGTTGTATGCGGCAGCCTGTAGTACTGTAAACATAGAGGCCACTGAAATCATTTGCAGTTTCATTTTTGAGTTATACAGTAGAAGCCAGTAAAATTTTGAATGGATGAGATTAAAGAGAGACAACCTTTCAATAATGTGTTTTTTCTCCCTTTGCAGAGCAATGACTTCCAGTTCTGTATGCATGTGTATGTGGATGCAGAGCTGGATCCAGGAGTGGTTGAATCATGATGTTCAAGGAATCAACAAATTTTAACAGAAACAGATTTTTATCAGAAAATTTCAGTATGTTTAAAAGTTTGCAGTGGTCTTGTTATTTGTGCTCTTGTGGAACAAAAATGGATAAAATCAGACCAGGGCCACTTTAACCTGCAGTGTGTCCACAGTCTAATGTAACTTACCATGTTATAGTATTATCTGTATTGGACCATTGGACCAAAGTGAAAAAAATCCTCCCAAAATGAGTTAAACTGCTTCTTGACTTAAAATGTATATTTTCTCTTTACACATTATTACCAGGTGCTGGTCAGCACGGTGGTGCACTAGTTATGACTTTGTCTCACAGTGCAAACTGCTCACAGCAGGAAGGTCGTGGGTTCAAATGCACCGGCCAGCTGGAGCCTTTTAGTGTGGAGTTTGCATGTTCTCCCCATGCTTGCTCTCCATGTACTTCTCCTTCCTCCCACAGTCCAAAACCTTTTATTAAATTAAATTAAGTGGCAATCCTAAATTGGAGGTAGGAATGTGAGCATGTCTCTCTGTGTTAGCCGTGCATTAGACTGGTGACCCATCAAGAGTGTACCCCACCTTTCACACTATGACAGCTGGGATAGGCTCCAGTGCCTCTGTGACCCTGAACTGGACATTACTACTCCCAGATGGTGGTGGTAATGCACTTAGAAGCTGTTTGCCAGCCACCATTATACACCAAAAGTGAAGAAGAAAGTGCTATTAACTACCAAGGATTGGATAAAGCATGTGTGGGATTGTGTGATTACTTGCTACTGTGGAAAAAGAGAAACTGCTGCAGACCCTCAAAAATTCCTGTGTGGAAAAATGAGGTCCAGTGTGAACTCCTCCAGCTAAGGCATGTCACAAATCTGCCCAAACCATTTGAGAGTGGAGTCGGGTGGATTTTTGCTTAAAATGTGCGAGTGTTATATTGTTCAACAGCTGCTCTTATACCGCGGCTCTCCTGTATTTCCTACAATGCAGTTTGGCACTAGGTAGGAAACTTGATCTTAACCCTTAATCTCAGCTTTAGGTTCTACATGTTGGTAGAATCAGCAATAGGCTGAGAAAATTTGCTAAACAGGTGATTAGTGATAACACTACATGTGTTATAGTCATATTAAATTATGCTATTGATGCAACTATTAGTAGTGAAATCTGTCACTGAGGGTTTCTATCTGTTGAATGTCCAAGAAAAATACTTAAAAAGTTTTTTGTCCAACCCCAAATCATGATGTTCATCACTGGTTCTTTCAGAACTGTACTGGAAATAGCTTGATTAGACATAATGTTGTCCTTTTTTAAGTACTTGTCCATAAGATTAAAAAATTAAATGAGAAGATTGATCCAGGAATTCTAAATATGCCATCTAAAGTTTTAAGACCTTTATTCTTTTAAATCTTCAATTTAAAAGAGTCAAGCCCAATTTAGTCTGTGTGTTCTCTGAATATCTTTAAGTCTAATATATGCATCTGTCAACAAGCTGAGCAGTTCAACTCTGACCAAGAGAAAATGTCATCAGTTGTCCTTCTGAAAAAGCAACACTAATTGCTTTGAAAGTGCTCACCAAAGAAAAGCCACAACCTTGAGTGAGTGAGCCATGTTTGTAGTGATTGAGAGATCACAAATTCTTTGTTGGGCTGATGAATGAATTTATTTCCACAGCTCATCGTACACGGGCAGGCATGTTAATTAAAAGCTTGCTGATGCTCTTGAACTTATTACCTAGCTTCCTGCTAATGAGCGAAATTTTTTAAAAATGAATGCAGCAGCAAAAACAAGCTTTATCTAAGAGGACACTGGAGGAAAAAAAATCACTTACAGCTCTTTCACTACTTCACCTTTACAGAGAAATAACTCTTTTTCTTCCTCACTGCCCATATCTGCGCTGTAATGGCTAGTAATTTAAGGGAAATTAACATTTTGACATGCTCCTCAGGGGTTGAGAAAAAGTGAAGAGGAGAGGATAAGAGAAAAGAAGAGGAGGAGGGAGGATGTACAGGAGATAGAAAAAGAAGATGAATTAGTATTTAATTCTGTATGGTGGAATATTTAGTCCAAGGGTTAGGTGCAGTTGAGCTAACCATCTTCTGAGGTCCTACAGGCTGAGAAGTGTTAAAAAAAAAAATAACAAAACACAAAAAAAGCACACGCTCACACACACACACACACACACACACACACAGAGAGAGAAGGCCAAGACAGAAGATATAATGACCACCAAACACTTAGGGCAGTAGACTTAAAGTTAGACATTCAAGTTTAATTGTGATCCAAATCAACTTTTTTCAATAGATTCTCGAATGTCCAAATTTTCTCTGTCAAGCCTGTAAAGACCAAATTTAACAAGGTTGGACCAAATATGGAAACTCTAATTTAATACGCCACCAAGCTGCATAATTCAGCACATTGAAATGGCTGAGAGGGTTTTACCTTGTGATATTTCTGTTTTTAAGGATTTTAATAAGTCAAGTCTTTAGACCTGAAAGAGTTGACCTGAATGCCTCTGGGCCCCAGCAAGACCCATTCTTCATATTAGCCCACAAAATGTCTGCATAACTTGCATGTCATTCCACTACTCAACTAGAGTATTGACACCTGTTTCTAATATTATCAGCCCACTGAATGGCCATTATTAGTTATTAGTCCCATATATGTTATCAGCAATCTTTTCTACCTTCTAGCAAGCTTGGTGGCCTTCTAACCATTGTAATCAATGATAAATAGAGAGCAGATTAAGCAGAAGACATCTAAATGTTTGAAGAAGTGCATGGAAAATCCCTGATGTGACAGGATGTATTTGGAAAGCTGACGACCGGTCACTTGTGGACAATCCAGGTGACTAGGTAACCCTCTAATGTATTTACTACCAGGTCATATGTCAATCAATGGTATTCTTCACTCTCACTGGTAGTCGCTTCAGTCACTCGCCTGGAAGTTGAGAAAACTTTACCTCGGGTCATGCCCACTTCCTGTCACCATGAAGTTCCTGTCACCATGGTTATTTTGCCCGTAATCTCTTGAAGTCACAGAATCTCACCATGTCACTTCCAGTGTGGATGCTCTCACTGGAAGGGTGGTCATCAAGAAGCCATACTTAAGGAAGACAAATGTACAACTGGAACACTATCGGTCATAGATTGGCCTCCCCAGAGCTCGAACCTCAACATTATTGAAGCAGTGTGGGATCATCTTGACAGAGAACAGAACAAAAACATCCAAAGAAGAGCTTTGAATGCCCTTCAAGAAACCTGGAGAACTATTCCTGTAGTCTACTTAAAGAAATTGCAAGAAAGCTTGCATAAGAGAGTTCAGTCCGTGTTGAAGAATAGGTGATCATGCCAAATATTTTATCTTATATACTGTATTTCCATTTATGTTTGCCTGTTTCAATAATTCACTGTTGCAATTTCTTATTTTTCAAGCAAAAAATAAAGAAGGGGTGGCTCAAGACTTTTGCACACTACTGTATGACGTTTAATTGCATGAACATCTTAAATAATTTTCAAACAACCAGTGATTAAACCTTATGGCATCATTCTCTCTCCTATTTCTTTACCTTCCATTGTTCTTTTCTTTCTCTCTCTCTTTGTCTCTCACTTCATCCCCAGCAGGGCCATGTGGATTAGCGCTGAAAGCTAATGAAATGTAATTACCACCTTTGTCGATAAGAATCGATCGGCTTGGGTCTCACAGACCCCTTCCCAGAGAGGGTCCCGGAGGGGCCAGTGTTACAGCAGCAATGGCTACCACAGGACTGCTCCCTCCCCCAGTGTCCAGGCTCTATTTCCTGTCTGGTTGCCATGAGCAATGGGAGATAGCATTGACAGGGCAGTATGAAGTGGAGTCAGATCTGTCGGATGGTCCCTCAGCGTGGCCTCGCAAGGGGGAATGAGATTCCTTATCAAATCAGCCAGATTAGAGAAAGGGTCTTAGGAAAAAAGTCAATTCCTACATCAAGCACAAGAAGATCAGGTTTTGCCATGTTTGTGTGGATGCATGTGTGTGCAAGAACTTGACTAGGGAAGAGGGTCTTCTGCTTTTCTTTCCTTCGCCTCATGTGAACTACAATTATTAATGCAAACATTTCGCAAACTTTATCGTCGTTCATGGTCATTTGTATTTCTAATTATGATTTCACTTTCAGTATTTAGATGAAGTTGGCTAGTTTGAGATAAGTTTCTGTTTTTATTAAAAATGTTTCATAGTTTGAAGCCAAGGAGATGTCATTATAAACCAGTGCTATTAAATCATTTAGCTTCTGAAAATACAGTGCCAATATTTATAGGACACATTTCCTTTTTGTTAACGATTCATATAGAAAGAGTTGGAGTTCTATACTTAAAATTTTAAGGGATAGAGTTCACTGCAGTAGTGGAAGTACTGTGATTAGTATTTTTCATTTGAGAGGAGTGGAAGTACTTTCCTTCATGACCTTCATTGCATGTGGTTTTGTATACCTTTGTTTCTATGCATAGAAAACACACTTTTTGTAGCATTTTCACAGTGAAGTATAAATATTGAAAGTGAGAAGTCAGTAAAAATCAGTTACATGTGCATTTCCATGTTTTTTTTTTTTTTAAACACATTTGTTGAAATTGAGTGATTAGTTTTGCCTTTTTTCTCCACCTGGAGTTTTAGTATTTATGTACCCAATCTTATAACATAAATTTAGTATTCACAGATGCAGAAACTGACTTCACAACACAGGAAAAGGCCACAACCCCCAAAATACTTCTTGGTGGAGAGAAGCAGGCTAAATGTTGAACTTAATTTTGGCTTTCGCTAAAAGAAGATACTTTTAGCAAAAAGCAAATGATGTACAATGTAAGCATTCTTTGTAGTTTCCAAGGGCTGTTTACAATTCATGTACTTTTCCAGTTGCTTTTGCTGTTTGTTAAATAACCTTGACCACCAATAGCTTTTTGCTGTCGTCTGCAAAGGACAAAATGTTTCCTCCTCTATTTATCTCTCGGTTTGATTGTTTGTTACATTTTCTCACAAATGGATAAATGGATTGGCACGGAATATTTTGTGCACAGTCATGCTTCAAAGTGCTAAAAACCTAGTGATTTTGGTGACCTATCAGACTCTAACACCACAGATATTGGTAACAAAAGAAAAAAAAACCCACCATACTGACTTTGTGAACCTTTTGACCATTACCCTAGCACCACCTTCGGCCTAATAATACGTGCTTGTATAAACTGTGCAACTATCATGTCACTAATGCAGAAGGTGAGATATTAAAGATAAATGAGCACATTTTTAGTTTTTGTTTAAACCTGCACATCACTGAGTGCTATCTTGTTCAATGGGAAACTATTTCTGTGAGGTAAATGGCAGCGAGCATGCAAGAGACGGAAAAAACTGAGTTATACCTCTCCCACACACTCACACACATCACTGTGGTGGTATGGGGATGGGGCCAAGTGTGTGGGAGAGATGGAGGGAAGGATCGATAGAGCAGCGAAAGAGTGCTGTAAACCATGAAAGAAGACAAAAGCCTCCTGTTTTCCCACAGTGCACCAGACTCTGTTAGCCTGGGAGCTACTGCACTACCACCAACACTCTCTCACACTCTCACACATACAGAAACACTTGCATACAATCACCTGGCTTGAGCAGCATAATAAAAAAATATCTTGTACCCAGGAAATGTCAATAATGTTTCTGGGAATGAACACATACTTTAACTGAGTGAGGAATAGGTTTATTCTGTACTGCTTAAGACCTCCATCTACGGGGGGATTGATCTTCATTCTTTCTTTATGTCCTATGGTGCATTGCAAAACTTACTTCATGCTTCACCTTAAATGCCCACGTCTGTCTTCAAATGTGTGTTGCTAATGTGCAACTTTTTGTATCTTCATTTTATTACCTTTATTTAACCAGGAAGTCCCATTGAGATCAAATCTCTTTTACAAAGGAGAACTGGCCAAGGTAGCAGCCAGAAAAATTCAAAACATCTCTGTGGTGGGGTGTGGTTTGTGGCTCAGCTGCAGGGAAGAGGTGGAGCAGTGGGTTCAGGGGGCGGTACCAGGGTAGACTGGCTGACAGCTGTCTCTCATTGTGCAATCTTGTCTCCCTATATAAGCAGGACGCTGAGGACCGGCCAGAAGTGCTGGACTGAACTAGGGAGAGCAAGGCTGAGAAGCCCCTCTCGGGAGATATGTACATGAACATTGTGTGCGTGTGTGTGTGTGTGTGTGTGTGTGTGTAAATAAACCATTCGTGCCCTGCAAAGGCTGTGTGTGCTGGGTCCTTTTGTTACAGTGGTTATTCTGCTGGAAGCAGCCATCAGAAGATGGATACACTGTGGTCATAAAGG